>JARHVA010000120.1:5147500-5177500 GCA_037957365.1 Torreya grandis | reverse complement strand
TTGTAATTAATTCAACAAGCATAATAATGCATGAGTAACTCAATACATTCAAAGTGATGTGTAAAAAAAATCCAAGCAAGAAAAGCTATATAAATTAGGTAATGAAGAACACAATGAAATTAAAAACTTTTGAGAATGAGAGACCTCTAATATTTTTGCCTAATTCATTCATTTATGCATGGATTATTCACTAACACTATTTTCATCGAAGCTATCATTCAAATGATGCCACACCAATAACCATAGATCATTCATTAATTTTGATTCCTATAAAATATGAATATATGGAATAAATAGGGATTATAATTTCAATCAGACAAAAAAAATACCATGATCCAAACCAATTTGACTTCATTGACACAATATAAGCCATTTTTTTCCAAATCATCCAAAAATAGTGTAATAATGTGCCCTAGCATTACAACATCACATGTGAAGAACTGATGCAAAGTACCTTATCAAATTATTTACATTTATCTAGATCGATGAGGTGATGATGAATATTCTTAGTTGATACAATTTGGATGCCATTCATTTATCACAAGGCATGAATATTTTCATCAACACTTCCACCATGGCACAAAAAACCACACTACCTATGAGGGGTAAATCATTGGCTCCTTATTAAACAAAGATCCCACCCATCCATTTAGATATGAGGGAGAAATAACGTAGGGAATCTAAGGGGATCCATATAGACTATGGAGAGGATGTCTTAATGCATATTCTATTTGAAGACATCATAATGAGGCTTTGGAAGATAACCAAGACTATAAAGAAGGCCATAAAAGGGGTGATATACATTGATTACTACATGATTCAGCCAAATAAGGATTTCAACTATACAAAAATTTAAATCTCTAAGCTCATCACTAATATTGAGGTCATCAATGAGACATTATAGGCCTTGTAGTATTCATTCTTAGTTTTATTTTTATGTTTGATGTAGTGGAAGTCCCCAAAGGGAACTATCAATCTAGATGTAGAATTTTGGTCTATGATCTCATTCATAAACATTGACTAGATATTAATAGGACAATATTTTAAAGAATAAGGTAGATTCAATACATGGCGGGTGAAAATATATCAGCTTACCCTTTCACATGATTTGATACCCACATATGTCATGCAGTATTTGGGGCAACATACTATAGTGACTGAGATCCATGATGAAATCCAAATTCCATTCCATGAGCTCTCGAAGGCATAAATAACTTCCTTGACAATATTCATCAATATGTTGATATGTAGGTGGAAATTATGTAACAAGAAACTTTGGCATCTCACTCAATACTACCACTATAAATGATGCCTCTAGGGGAACATCACCTATTGCCTCACCAATCACTAGCACACCCATAACTTGAGGCACAAACATTGTCTGAAGAAGAAGCAACCCCATTTCAAATTGTTACAAAGAAGAGGAAGGCACTAACACATAATCATTACTTCCATTAAATAAGAATACACAGAATATTAAATCATGAACTTTTGATAGGCATGTCCCACAACTCATTATATAGTACAATTTTACTCATCTCAACATTACAGGGGAGGATATTTAAAAATAAATGATTTAGGACATGGTAAATAGGGTCTATGAGGAAGAATAATAAAAAGAGTTTCTCTTTTAGAAATTAGTGTGCATTTTTCAAGTGAAAAATAATGTTCTAAACATCGTTACAAGAATGTCGACAGTTTATATAGATTGGATATGCCGTGGTTGAGGAGATAGAGCTCATCAGATCATGATTCAATTAAGTGACAGCGTTGGGAACCGATTTGAGTTCCATGCAGCCATTTGTGGATCGAATCAAATCTATGATGTTGGGCAGAGGAAGGCTGCGATAGAGTCTACAGATGGAGCCATCGACATTGGAGATTGGAGCGAGCCGTGGAGAGGACTATGGATGATGAACGAATCTGTAGGATAAAACCGTGGAGTTTGGATGAAGTAGGTTCATGGAGAGCTCGATGTGAATGTCAATCCCGAACTGGAGTGTCTACAGAGGGATCGTCGAACCGAGAAGTATGACTGACTTGGGAGAGTAAAAATCTACAGAATCCATAGGAGCTGAGTTGAATAATGTACTCAACAAACCCTTGCATAGTAGCATTCGCAATGTGAATATAAGCCAAGCATTGAGGTAGGATAGATCGACACAGCAGAGAGTTGTAGATCAGGGCGAGTCAGTTAAAAAAATGCTTTAGATTTGATTTTGTACGGATATATATATATATGTATATATATATATATATATATATGTATATATATATATATATATGTATATATAATATTTTTAGTTTCTGATTTTTTTAAAAATGCAGACGTTGGACAAAATGGTGTGAGAAACCGTGGATAGAGGTGAACAGAATAGAAAGAGAAGAAGAATGCAAGTGGATGGTGAGGCCAATGGAGTTGCATGTGGTCTGCACTCCTAAACTAGTGGCAATATGCAAGAAGGTTGAACACACATAGTGATGGAATTTGCTCATGGTCTACATAGCATAGCCATAGTGTTGTGTGGAATGAAAATAGGTGGATGGAGGGAGCTACAATGCTCAGAGAGGCTGAACACTTGATCTAATACCACTAATGGGAATTACCCCATTAATGGAGAAGAGCCAAAGGATCTAGTATGTGTAGAGCACATAAAATTGTCGTTCAATCTCAAAAACATTATTTTGATTACAATAGTTATACACATATATAGAGCATATTATAATTGCTCTTCAAGCTACTCTCACTAAACTAGGATGGTTGTTCTAACATCCATAAAATCTCTCACACTAATTCCTATGTGAGTTGAATAACAACTCAGTTTATAACAAAGTATTATTACTCGCACAATATTATAATCATGTTAGGACTAATTCCTAACAACCAAAATTTTGTATGAGAATATTATAACCAGATTTAGATGTTCGATAAAGTTGGTTCGTGATAGAGGAACATATTTCCTCAATATCACCATCAAGACTTTGATTGAGGAGTTTATGATATTACACCACAAAATCACAACATATCATCTGCAAGCTAATGAGTAGGCAAATTCATTAAACAAAGTCATTGGAAAAATTATCACAAAATATGCAATGTGAAAAGATATGATTGGAATGATTGAATTAATTTGATCCTATGGGTATATAAGACAAAATAGAAGTGTGCAACATGTTTCACTCTATTTTAGCTATTTTTTAGATTATATTCAACCATGTCAATGGAGTACATAGTCCCTAGTCTAGTGATTGCAATGATAATGTGAAAATTGGGTCATGACACTCTTTAGGAAAGACTGCTGGATTTAAGAAGGATGTGAAAAAACATGCAAATAACACAATGAAAATAGGAATTCAACAAACAAAGTCAAAAATCATGGTATAATCACAACTTACGATCCAAATATTATTTTCCAAAACAAGTAGTATTATTATATGATAACAAATTTTAGGCATTTCTAGAAAATCTACACATCTTATGAAAAATACCTTACACCATTCGTGATGTCTCAAAAAAAGGACAAATTGTATTATAGGACCTTCATAGAACCATTCTCACATGACATGTAAATGACTATAGGATTAAACCTTACTATTAATAATATCTATCAGATATTGTATAAAAATTAGAGAGGGTGATAAGTAGTACCATATATCTTAGGATTTGTGTTTAATGTATTATTTTATTATTTTGTTTTTAGGCTTTTAGTGTAGCTATGTAATGTGATCTCTATATCTCAAGACATTAGAACCAAGATACAAAATTCAATGTCATAGAGTGTAACAATGAAAGTAACCCAACATGAAAGGAACATTATCATGGAAATTTAAAACATGGATCATCAATTACGTCCATAAAGTATGTGTTGATAAACAAAGTATGGAGGAAGGAAAATCAATGGTCATTCAAAAATTTGTTAATGATAACACACTTAAAATATTGCATATTTATCAAAGAGGATAGGGTTTTTGAATTAGGGGATGTACAACAAAATAAAGTAGATGATGTAAAAGATGACATTCTACATCAACAACTCCTATTATCATATCTAACAATTGATTGTAGTTAATTTAAAAAGCATAATAGTGCATAAACAACTCAAAACATTCGAAGCAACATGTCAGATGAATTCAATAGGGAAATGTTATATAAACTAGGGCATGATGAACATAATGAAATTAAAAACTTTTGATAATAAGAGACATCTAAGATTTATGCCTAATTCATTCATTTGTACACAAATTTATCACTATCACTAGTTCAATCAAAGATATCATTCAAATGATATCAGAACAATAACCATGGATCGTTCATAGCTTTTGATTCCTATAACAGATACATATAAGGAATAAATAGGGATTGATATTGCACTCAAACAAACAATATACCATGATCCAAACCCATTTAAATGCATTGACACAACATAGTATAATTTATATTCAAAATCATCAAAAAATAAAGTAATCAGGTGCCCTAACATTACAATATTACCTGCGAGGAACTGATGTAGAAAACCTTATCAAATTATTAAACTTTGTCTAGATTGATGAGGTGATGTTGAAACTTCTCAGTTAGTATAATAAGGTTGCCATTCATTTGTCACAAGACATGAATTTTTTCATCAACATTTCAACCATGGTACAAGTAAACACACTTCCTATAAGGGGTAAATCATTCATCTCTTGCAAGACAAAGATCCCACCAATCCATTTAGATACAAGGGAGAAATAAAGTAAATAATCTAGGGGGGTCCATATAGACTTTCTAGAGGATGATTTAGTGTATATTCTCTCTGAATACATCACAAAGTGGATTTGGTAGATAACCAAGAGCATGAAGCATGCCACAAAAGGGGTGATAAACATCGATTATTGCATGATTGAGCTAAATGAGGATTTCAAATGGAAAAAACTTTGTCTTTGAGCTCATCACTAATATTGAGGTCATCAAAAAGACATTGCAGGTCTTGAAATATCAATTCTTGGTCTTACTTCTCTACTTGATGTAGTCTAAGTCCTAAGAAAGCCTATGAATATGGATGTGGAATTTTGGCCTATGACCACATTCATAAATATTACCTGGACAAAAATAGGCCAATATTATGAACAACTAGGTAGATTCAATGCACGATGGGTGAAAATATACTAGCTTATCCTTTCACATGCTTTGATACCTGAAAATTTCATGAAATATTTGGGGCAACATGTTGTAGTGACTAAGCTCCACTATGACATCCAAATTAGAGTCCATAAGCTCTCAAAGGCACAAATCACTTCCTTTCTAGTATTCATCAATATGTTTGATGTATAGGTGGAAATTATGTGATAAAAATATTAAGATGCTCGCTCAATACCACCATTGAAAATAATGCCTCTAGGGGAACATCACCCAATACCTCAATAATCAGTAGCACACCTGCAAGTAGAGGCATAGGCACTACCTAAAGTAGAAACAACCCCATTATAGACTGTTATGAAGAATAGGAAGGCACTATCATGTAGAGCATCACCACCTCTACCAAATAAGAATATGTAGAGTAATAAATCATTAAATTCTTATAGTAATGTCCTATAAATCATTGTATAATATGATTTTAATCATCTCTACATTACAGGGAAGGAAGTATAAAAATAAATGATTTAAGACATGGTAACTAGGGTCTATGAGGAAGAAGAATAAAAATATTTTTTATTTTGGAAAGTAGTGTCATTTTTTAAGTGTAAAAAAATGTCTTGAAGATCCTTCTTGTGAACATTCCCACACTTTTTGTATCAATAATTATTGATACAATGAAAAAAGAGGAAGAATACACACACATTATGGCTACTAAATTTTATAGAGCAATATGTACAAGGTGTTTAGGGGTCTAAAAAAGCTCATAAAAATAAGGAAACCCATAATAACCATTAATACACAAGCTAAGGACCCATATTATGCCTCAACTATCACCAACTATTATAGAGCGTACATGTTCCTTCACCAAACCATAACTAGTTGAGGAAGTTGAGCCACAAGAGGCTCAAGTGCTAAAAGAACATACACAAAAGACAATTTTAGTATACAAGTGGTTGAAGAAGACTTTGGTCCCTACAACTAGAAAAAATACCCTAGAATTCATGCACACCATGGTTGAATCAACCTTTTCATCATATACCTTGGAATCATTCTCATCTCTAGGTTATCCAACTCCTATGCATGATCCAAAAGCAATTTCATAACCACATCATGAGTAGCCATACATATAGGAATATATAACAGCACAGGAGAAAGCTACTAGATCAACTCAAGCAAGATAAGGCTCAAAAGGTGGCTGCAAAGAAGGATAGAAAAGAGGAAAAGAAGAAGAGGAAGGAAGATGCACCAGAAAAGGCTACTAAGGAGGGGGAGTAGAAGAAGACTTGAGAGGAAGAAAATAAGAAGCATGATGAATAAACTATAAGGAAAGAAAAAGAGTGAACAAATCAAGAAGCACACATAATATAGAAGTATAAGGTCGAGGATGACATATTTACAAAGGTAGAAGAATAGGAGAAAAAGAAAGAATTCCTATGAAATTAAGAGGAAACGTAGAAGCAAGCTCGAGATCAAGTGGCAAAACACTAGGTAGAGGTATCTTCTAAAGTAAAGGAAAAAATAGAGTGAAAATAATAGGTATATTTCATAACACAACAATCATTAGAACCTACTAAGAATGTTGTGATACCTAGAGTCTAATGGACATATTCCACATCACAAGGCTTAGGGTCTACTTAGTGGGTGTGTAATAGGATGCATCCCAACACTAGCCATAATTCTTTAACTAATGGTTTTTGGATGTCCCTACACCCTCAATAAAATTAACAACCTTCTCACTTCCAATGGATAAAATAAATAAGGCACTTACAAAATCTATGGATTATATTTTGGCCCTTGAAATAATGGTATAAGAAGCATCAATTGATGTTTCCTAGTTACCTTTATCAAATAAAATTAAGGGATAATCTATGTTCTAGGAGTCTATCATATAAAATAGTGTTTTAATAGATTAAGAGTCATCATAATGGATGGATAAAAATGTATAATTACACCTTCACCTCATGAAATCTATGAAATTGATTGATGATACCTACCTTGTCTTGGTCACTCAAGTCTTTGGTGACCAAGTCATGTTTGAAAGAAATTAATTCACAATTTTTATGTTATAACTAAAAAAATATTGACTCATTGTGCATAAGTTGTAATAGATTCAAACATAAAGTCAAAATATGAAGGTAAAAACAAAGGTTATTATTAAGCTCCTCAAATAATATGAGCAAGTCTTAGACACTAATATGCTCCAATCTCAACACATATACATAAGCATGATCACTTAGAAACAATAGCTAAACACCACATGAATTAAAGTGAATTTAGAGTTCACTAAGGATGAAAAATACAAAATAACAATGGGGGATCAATTGAGTAATTTTGATGAGATGGATGTTAAACTGAAGAAGTATCTTGAGTCAAGAGACAATGTGATACACAAACTACAAATATGAAAAATGAGAGGTTGCACGATAAATTTATTGGCATTTAGATGCAAAGGCACATAGATAGACTAGAGAACTTATCACAAGATGATCTAAAACTTAAAAGTTTTGACTGATAGATATTTGAAGAACATAAAAATAACACAGTAATAATGAATTCTCTGAGAAGAGATGTTTTATTACTCAAGATTACAATACAACCATATGCTTATCTATGAGAAGAGATGTCTGATTTCCATTTCAGGTTACATATTCATTTATACACATTTTGAAAGTAGGAGGATGTGGAAGATCACCAATCTTGAGGGAGATTAAGTGGTTCGACTTCTATGATTTAAAAACAATATAGAATTTGAGGAATTACTATTTTTAAAAACTTATTATTTTTAGACTGCACTACTAACATTGAAATTTGGGGCACTTCTATTGGGTTTTTGGGGGTCAAAAACCATTGAGTAGATATTAGTACCATCTCACCTAATTCTCCTTATTCTTAGCTTTCCAATGGTTCAAACAAGGAGTCAATCAAACCTATGGTGAAAAAGTTATGGCTCTCAAAACTTATGTCATCAATTAGGGTAGAACTGTCACCCGAATTATCACCTGAATTATTGCCCAGATCATTCCTCCCTCCTTGAGAAGAAATGGTTCCCATTTCATCAATATTATTCATTAGGTGTGGTAGTTGTGTCTTAATTTGATTCTTTGTGAGCCACTCCCCTTGGTGGCTAAGCTGGCCCCTTTTGACCGTTCGATAAAGTAGAATAGAGTGTCCTCTTGTTATCTTTATCTAGGTGTCCACAATATGATCTTACTCCACTAGAGAAAAACTCTACAAATAAAGCTCATTAATGTTTAATTATTTTGCTAAGACTAAAGTGTCCAACAAAGGTGGATGATATGGTTTGAGGAGCTCCACATTGAATATTGGATGCAGACCAAGGTAGGCTGGTAGGTTTAACTCAAAAGCATTTTCTCCAACTTTTGTGGTGATGGTGTAGGGACCATATTGTAGAGGCCAAATTTTTATATGTGGGTCTACAAGTTATTCCTTTTGAAGCTCTAACCAAACCTTTTTACCCATAGTAAACTGGTGTGAAATCCTATGTTTTTCATGGCATTGCTTAGACTTCTGATTCATCTTCTCCAAGATGTCATGAACTTGTTGTTGGATGTGTTCATTTGTTTAATTAACTTTGTTTCTTTTTCTACCTTAGATCTCCCATGAGGTGTGTATTCCATGGTTGATAATGGAATAGCTATGTCAATTGGTATCATAGGTTGGAACCTGAAGCATACTTGGAATGGACTATGCTTGGTTGAGCTGTGCAAGACCTGAATGTATCCATGTTGTATGAAAAGAATCCCCTCATCCCATGTGCATGGATGTTTGGAGTGATACATCTGAATCATGTAAACAATCAAGCAGTTCACCACTTCTGTCTGACCATCAGTTTGTGGATGAAAGGCTATGGACTTCATTAGCTTGGTATCCATCGTCTTCCATAGAGTGGACCAAAATATGCTCAAGAACCTGCTATCTTGATCTAAGACAATAGACTTGGGGGAACCAAAATAGATCCATACATGACTAAAATATAGTTGATCAGTTTCTTCAATAGATATATTTTTGTTACAAAAAATCGTGATAGCCATTTAAAAAAATAATCAAATACAACAAAAATATAGTCCTTGCCATGTTTTGAAGTGGGCAGACTTGAGAGAGAATCTATTGAGACAGATTCCCAAGGCCTAGTTGGTTCTGGCAATGGTGTATACAATCCTTGATTCTTATTTGTTGGCTTGACTATCACACATGGGTTGCAAGATTTAAGGTACCTTTCCACGTCCTTTCACATATGGGGCTAGTAGAAGTGTTTTTGAAGAACTACCAATGTCTTTTCTACACCAAAGTGTCTAGCTATCCTACTAAAATATGCTTCCCATATCATCTTTTGTTGCTATATAGTTGGAACATAGATGTGCCCCACATGATAGAGGACATTATCTTGAAAATATAAATTAGAAACATGTTTATCTTCTTAAATCACCTGATATTTATTAGCAAAGGTAGGGTCTGCTTCATATAGAGCACCCCAAGTGGCAGTCTCATGTCTACACAAGTCAAGAACTATTGTGAGTGCAGTAATTGGTGGGAAGCTTAGACAATATATAACTATATTTGAGCCCCCATTTTTGTGTTTTATTATCAAATGGAATTGTTATAGATATGTGGCCCACTTTTGGTGCCTCTCATTTCATAGTTTGCTCTATATCTGGATGAATTCCAATGGTTTGTGGTCAGTGTGGATGACCGTCTCTTTCCCCAAGATGTAGTGTTTCCATTGTTTGTAGGATTACACAATGGCATAAAGATAATTATCATATGTCAGGTAATTATTAACTGTATCAATGAAATTTTCATTGTGAAATGCAACAGGATGGCCATGTTGCATGATGACAAATCCTCCTTTAGTCACTTGGGTTAGTGTCCAAGTAACATGTGAGAATCCAAAAACAAACCTACGATAGAAATTTTCAAGACCTAAGAAGCTATGAAGTTCTGTGAGGGTCCTTGGTGTAGGCTATTTTCAAATAACCTGAATCTTCTCTGGATAGACATGGACCCCTTCCTCATTCACAATGTACCCTAGATACTAAATTATTTTCATCCTACATGTGCATTTATCAATATTTTCATACAACTTGTGCTCTCAAAGAGTTTGAATCACCTTACGAACATGTTGTAGATGTTCCTCCCATGTTCTATTGTAGATGAGTATGCCATCTAGGTAGACAACCATGAATGAGTTGGTGAAGGGTCATAGGATGTCATCCATCATATTCATGAAGGTTGTAGGTGTGTTAGTTAAACCAAAAGGAATAACCAACCATTTGAAGAGCCCCTCCTTAGATTTGAATGCAATCTTCTAGACATCAATGAGATTGATGTGAATTTAGTGATAGTCAGATTTGAGATCAATTTTGGTGAATAAATTCACACCATGGAGTTGGTCCAATATGTCATCAATCCTGGGGAGGGGGTAGCAATTCTCCATAGTGATTTTATTTAGGGCTCGATAGTTAATGTAAGCCTCCATGTTTCATATTTATTTGGTGCCAAGACAATCAAGCAGCCATTGGGTGAAGATCTTTGCCTAATGTGACCATTTTAGATCAATTCTTGAATTTATCTTTTTAGCTCATCAGTCTCTAAAACTGAGCTATGATACATAGGACTGTTAGGCAAAGGTGATCTTGGGATCAAATCGATAGAATGTTTTACCTGATAGTGAAGTGGAAATCATGTGGGTAACTTGAATAAGACATCATATTCTCCCATGATTTGTCCCATCTACTTCTATTGATTGTGTTGATTGTGTAGTCAGGACTACAACATCAACCTTCTTAGATATCTATGGTTTGACCACCATGAGAATGGATTGCTTTGTCTTCTCCACCAATATCTTACATTTCTTGGCACTAATTAGGGAGACATATGTGAGAGGCGGTACCCTTGATACCCTATATCACCACGTTCCAAGAGTAAGGGTGATTCTTTAGGTTCATGATTCATAGATGCCATGTCAACCATACATGAATCGTTGAACAAGGAGTACATCACAAACATCTAGATTGACCACATCACACAAGAATTCATCTTGGAAAGGTTTTATTGCATATGAAAGGAGACACTAATGGGTGACACGGAGGTCTCTCCCTAGGCTCAACCATCCAATACTATATGGCTTTAGGTGAGGCTTCATGGATAGATTTAGATTGTTCACAACTTTAGTAGAGATTAAATTCTTTTGACTCCCACTATCAAGAATGAAATACAGAGGCTTACCATTTACCCAAAATTTAGAGTGAAACAACCTTTCCTTGTCATTTGGCCTTTCCTCATAGGTCTGTCATGAAGCAATGATGGTATTGGGCTTAACATCTACGATCTCTTCTTTGTCATCTTCACCTGTAGGTTGTGTATGAGACAGAGCAGTAGATTTTGAGTATTGTGACTCAGAAAGTAGTGACTTAATGGCTCGACATTCTTCTTTGGAGTGAGTTCTAGTTTTGTGGTAATCACACCATTTTATAGTCTTCCCCTTTTGGGGTTTCTTATCTTGAAACTCGTTTTGCTTCCAATTTTGGCCTTGTTTTTTACCTTTCTTGTCACCTTTCCATTTCGAAGGTTGACTCTTCATATTCTTTCTTCCATGCTTCTGCTCAATCTTCACTATGAACTTGTATGCCTCACTGAGGTTTTCCAAATTAAAGAGTTCCATTTACCCCTGTATGTACCATTATAGTCCACCACAATATTTGATAGTCTTATTTTTCTCACTTTTTTGGATGCCCAATCTTACAGATAGAGAATGAAAAATTTCAGTGTAATCTTAAACATATTGGTCCTTACCTTGGTGACATTATTGCCACTCTATGTACAAATCATCATATAATCCAATGGGATAGTATTCTTCCTTTACCACTACCATGAAATCATCCTAGGTAGGTTCCACCTCAAGGCCAATGTCATATGTACTGAACCTCTTTTTTTACACATCTCACCAATTTTTCATGGGCAATGATGCTTTCAAAAGAGCAAACATGATCATTTCTCCATCGGTGAATTTATTTACATAAAAGTAAGAAGATAATTGATCCAACCAATTTTCTACTACATCAGCATTGATTTTTCCTTTAAATTCAACTAAACCTTGAAGGGTGTTGGGGCATTGAAAGGATGTTCCATGGATGAGAAGCTAGGAAGTGTAGATGAGGAGCCATAATTTCCCATCAGGATTTGTTGGATAATTTGGGCAAATTGTTATAGAATCTACACTTATTGTTGTTGAAGGACTTCATTCACCATTCCTTGAAGGGATCATATGTCTCAATGTCATCCACCATTTGAAGTCATTTGGAGCAAATAGGTGGATAGTTTGGAAGCTCTGTTGTTTTCCATCCAAGCTTCTTGTAGCCTAAATTGTTTCCCCGACCACAAGAAGTCCAATAGAAGGTGTCACATAGTAGGGCCAACCTCACCATCATAGAAGATGATGACATTTATAATATTATGGGGTGTGAAGTCCTATTGCACATTATGATCATTTGGTGTGACAAGTTTTCATTGATTAGATGGTACTAAAGAAGGACTTGTCCTATTTAGATAGATTTATCATAGAAATCATCATAGATCCCTAATTAATCCTACCAAATAAACTCCAACAAGATCTTGAGCAGATAAAATTTTCCATAACTATAAAACCAACTATCTAAATGGAGAAAATGATTCTAGCACCCGATTTTAAACCTATGAATTCTTCAACAATAACTCCAAAAGCACAATCTTTACAGTCTCCCTCAGTTCCAACAACATAGTCTTCTACCTACTCTCTAGATGCTGTAAAGATTGTAATTTTCAAAATTTGAATAATTTTTCTAGTAAATAAGACCTTAAGCATTAGGAACGGGGCTAGGTTGGTTGGAAACCTATAATGGGCAGCCACATCGTTATGCCAATATATTAAAAACATCCAAGGGTGATAGATTGGTATACTAATTTGTTAAAAACACACTAAGGTGGCTAAGTATTGAGAAAGAGGTGAAAATAAATAAATGACACCTTGAACGATTATTGAAAGTAATGTTTTTGGACCAACCCATTAGTCTATGAATTTATCTTAGCTTTAGTAAAAGGTAGACTTCTTATGAATTTCTCTTGGGTCAAGATAAATATTTAAATCTATAAAAGTATTTATAATTGAATAAAATTGTAAAATTATAGATTATATATGCTTAACAAATGTGTGATGGATATCAATTTGTATCACATATTTAATTTTATATGTATCCAACATATGTATATTTCCAAAATTTTATGGAATTAGAAAAGAGTCATTCAAGCTTCAACCAAAAGGATGGAATGTGAAGTGGTAATGCCCTATAAATTTATATCAATAGTGATCATTTTTAATGGAAACAAGTTCCAAAAAGATAGATATTAATAAAAAGATATGATAATGGTTTTCCTAGACATATTTTGTACTTATTTTATGTGCACTGAATGATCTATTTTATTCAAATCTATTTAATAATTTAATACAAATGAATGTTCTACATAATTTTGTCTATGTTTTTCTAGATACATAAGTAATACTAGACTGAATAAACGCTGGACCTATTATGTAACTATGTCAACATTTTGAGTTTGTATCTTACTTTGCACATAACCACATAATATCATGTTTTGATGGGTTTTTACAGGAACCACTTCTAATAGATTACACCTTGTCAATTATTTTTTTATTGGTGTGACTCATAATGATATGACATGTATAATCATTAAGTTATACGGATCAATAAGTTGGATTCCTCAGATTTACATTGGTATTGCATGTAAATAGAGGATTGGGTAGTAAGAAGGCATTAAAAACTATTATATAATTAAGTAATAAATATACTAAAATGTTTAATGATCTTATACTGCTATAATATATGAAGCTACCTAATCAATCAGAAAAATGATACACAATGCTTATTTTAAGTGATTAGACTTGTGGGAGGGATCCATACAAGGCAATTACTATACATAAAGTGATCCATAAATTATGAAGTAAGTGTTTTAGTATTGATACCTCTCATAAGCCTTAAAATTACACCTCATCTTCCATTTTTAACATTTATTAGTTCACAACCCAATGTAATAGAAGTTTAATTTTATGGTCATCATGCTCTATACTTAGACAAATCTGTAAGGAGGAAATAAGTTGAGAAACTTGACTTTGTTACTCATACACCTCATTAGTTATTATCCATTACATTATCCTTATCTAAAATCCATATTTAATACCTCAAAAGCACTTTATAAAACATAAAATATGCTAAAGTGTGGGTATAAATGAGCATAGGGCGGTGATTGTTATTCTGAGTAAAGATATTATGTGTTTTGTGAAAACTATTGTCACCAAATATTACACCCTAAAGGAGGTTTTTAAAAAATACTATAATATTTTGACAAAATTAGAATACCTCTAGGCTTTTGGGTTGCTTATGATTGAGGTATACCTCTAGGTTTAAGGGATAACTCCCTCCATTAACCTTTAAGTGCTTATCACCTACACTAACTGATTGCTTATATGAAAAGAATAAAAGTATACATGAAATGAAGATACTCTAAGGGGTTGATATGCTATAAATATATCCAAAATATCATCATATTCTTGAACTAAGAGACATGACCTAAAACACTAGCTTCTAGAATGTTCTAACATTTGTATTTCAAATATGGAGGTGATATGCATGAAACTACTCAAGTTAAGTGGACCAAAGGTAAGTTGCATAAAATAAGGCTAATTTTACACCTTAAGGTATTAAAAAACATAATCTACACTTGTTATGACCTGTTAGAGTGAGAATTTCTTACACCAAACATGAAAGGACAAAGAGAAACAAGGACAAATGTTTATTACTAGACCTCACCATACATCACTTCACACACTTAGAAAAGATGTTTATGAAATAAAAAATAGACTTAAAATCATATTAAAATTAAAATTAAATTATCAAACTAGTAGGGATTCACCATACCATGTGTGGAATCATAATACAAGAGCCAAAATGTCTATTTTTATAGAATGTGTGAAATTGGAGAGAAGAATGAAGATCAAGAGTCACAAGAACAAGTGTCAAGATAAGATATAGGGTTGCATTTGAAATATAATGGGGTATGAAACAAACCATGAAATGTCTCTTTGGATAAATTTCCCTCATAAGTATCAAGCTCCCCAAAACTGACATATGATACTCTTAGTTGGCTTCTTGAAACTGCCTTCATCATGAGGCATATTTTGACTATTATAAACCAGGATAGGGATAGTTTATGCATAATTAATATGAAGGGAGGGGGTGGGGTTATAAAAAAACCAAAACCATCATCATATGTATCCCTAAATATTGGTCTTCTTTTGGACATTTGTTATCACCATCTACAGTCACCATCACTAGCCTTCTAGATCTGTCCTTATATTTGACACCAAAATGGCCTTCAATTTATAAATAAAATCCATATAAGGGATTATATGAAACCTATATTAATTCCTTTTTCCTTCCATTTCATTAGATAGACTTTAAAAGACCCCCAATTGGACTTATCACTTTCTCACTTCTCAGTCACTCTCCATTTCCATTCTGTCACAAACTACTTGAAGTGAAAGATCTAGAAAAGGTTTTTGTGTGATTTTTAGAAGTAATAAATGAAAATGAAGAGTTATATTATGTCCCAATTGACCTTCCCAATTGATTCTCATCCTTCAAGTCTTCTATGAATCTATAAAACACATAAAATATATAAACAAAGCCTATTATATACCATGTTCGTACAAGTAGGTTACAAAAAATTCGATGGGATGGAGTTTGAGATATTATTATTCATTAAAAAAACCATTTATAGGTCATGATATCTCCCCTATATTCATATTTACTCACTTCTTTCCAATTGGGTCTTAGGTAAGGGTTTTGGAGGGTTTATAGTGTTTCTGACTCTTAAGGATTATTCATACAATATTGACATTGAAACCTTAGACCAATTCCAATAAAATCATGTTAAGGAACCTATTAAAAATCTCCTCACTCATTTGGTCTCCATGCTAAATTTTTGTACTAGTGTGAGCATCTAAAGATGACCTCTTGAGTTTAGGAGTGCAATCTAGATAGGTTTGAGGTGTCTTTTAGGCCAAAATGACTTTATTATGATTTCCTCTATAGAAAAAAATATAAAAAAAAACTTAATATCTCCCCTTGAAATACTTCCAATTAATTATAAAATTCATTTGGCCCTAGAAGTGGTATTCAGATTCCATTAGGGATTTAGGCCTAGACTAGGCCTAATGGGCTTGAACTATGTTTATTCATGTTTAGACCACCCTATGTAGTTTGTTGAGACTATGAGGTCTCTTATATGTTTTTTCATGATCAACTAACCGTTATAAATATTTTATAAGTGATTCAACACCTTACCATTCACTCACCCAATCTTGTAGTATAGACTGCTTGAGGGTGCCCTCTATCTAAGATAGAAAAGAGGGGATATACCCTATTTTATCAATAAAAATTAAGTTAAGAGAGGATATAATAGGTAATAAATAACTAACTCACTATAACTTAGGGTTGGGTCACACTTATGGCACCCAAAACCTTTAGACATCTCAAAATTACTCATTTAGGACCCTTTATGTGTATTGTCTAAACTATTTGCTCAACTTTACCTCTACTTGTCTGCCTATAAATGATATGTGGAGGATGGTATGATCACTCCAAGTGTGAATTAAGAATGATCATCTCAATCTCATAATTATTAAACCTTCATGATAATGAGATGTTTACTTAGTGTTTGTGAGAACACACTAATTCAAAGGACTACTTGAATGCTACGTCATGACTACAAATTTGTCGATGATTATGGTGTATTGAAACCTCATTGGTATCCTTATCAACCTCAAATAAATCATTAAATATATCATAATTTATAAACAGTACTTCTATTAATCTCACTTTTCCATGTTTTCTTCACATTGCACAAATTGGTATACTAGACTAAGGGGTGTATGGACTGCAACCTCTAGGCTTAGAAGTCTATGTGAGGGTGACTTGACACTCATAAAATTTTAGTGTATGAGACATTATTTTGAATCTTCCAGGCTTTCCAAGTATCCATAATAGCTTTTTTTGTCCATCTAGGACACCTCATACCTTTATCTCTCTTTAAGCACTAGAATGCGATTGTAGGTACTATTCTAAGTTCAAAAATATTGTAGGTTGTCATATGGCTAAAATAAATGAATTTTAATTATTTGATTTACTCTAAGGTCATTATTCCATCTATATCATGTTTATATATGACATTCTCATTCTCTATCACCATCCATGCACTAGAAGTCACTTACAAATCCTCTAAGGTTGATATTCTAGTCTAAGAGACACTTTAGGACTGAGCGTTTCTTGTCAACATAGAATGAGTTGAAAAACTATCAATACATCCTAATTTCTCACTCAAATTCTGCTTTGTTGAGTCAATACCTTCTCATTATTTTTGGGATACAAAATCAAGAATAAATAAACTCATTTAGACCATCTTAAATCTTCACCATGGCATGAATTGTGTAAATTAGAGAGCTTTTTAGAGAAGTTAAGGGTTAAGGTAAATTTTCCCTCTTGAAAATTTATTCAATATTGAATTGATGTAGGTATTTTTTAGATGTTTCTTAAATTCTCCATCACAAAAATGGTCTATCTTGCATCTTAGATCAATAAAAAAGTCTAAAATAGCTTTGAAAGACTCCAAAGTATTTTACCTCTTTGTCTCAGACTTTTGTGGTAACCTTACTCCTATAGGTCTCTAAGTAGGTTGAATGTGAGATGAAAGTAATAGAAAACTTCCTCAACTTGTATGACAAGGTATGCTCTTGGCCATTGATAGTGATAGAAAGCTTATCACAAGATTTAGAGATTATAACCAGTCCCTTCATATCAAACATCTATAACATTTATAACTTCTAAACCATGCACATTCTTTCTATAGGTTACAATATAATATATTGCATGGTTGGACTTAAATATATGTCTTAAAGCGCACCTTGAACTCCCTTTACATTGAAGGAATATAATTTAGAATCCTTTTATTATTTATTGATCAACAGCAAAAGTTTATATACAATGATAAATAGTTACCAATCATGTAACTAATTATCTAATTGCTAACAGTTGTGTAACGTATTCCACCTAATCACCTAAGCAACTAACCATTATGATAACTCATCACTAATCAGTGAAATGTAATTACATTAAATAAATAATGTAATATGTGAAATTATGCCAACATTCCCCCCTTTATTACATTTTTTCTACAAACATAATTTTTCCTGATAGTGGTCCCTACTTTATTACAAATATTGTAAAAAGGTTTACACTCTTCATGTAGCCTACTAAATTTTTGAGGTGGCATGCCATCTTTGTGGCTTCAAGGTCTTGGTGTCACCTTGGTTTTTTTCCTTGTAGGATTACCAAAAACCTAGAAGTGATAGGAACACTGATCTTTGCTAACACCTTTAGTGGTTTCTCAAATTACGAGGATTACCACAAACCCATATGGTTTTCTGCTACAAGTTGACCGTGAACCTAGAGGGTTGTAGGAGGTTTCTACTATAGTTTAGTAGTTTCTCAAATTACCTTAAACCCTTTTACAATAAAAAATAACTAATTTAGTGCTTTTACTCCCCACATTGTTCTTTTCTAGGAGGTACCAAATTAGAAAATAGTGCTCAGTAGCTTATTGAAAAACACACTGCAAAACATAAAATAAACACACCAAAATTTATCACCATAGAAATGATGCAACCCCATCATAGGAAACTCATGAGAAGATGCCAAATGTCCTCCAACATTCATGTATACTCCACCCTTTAGTAAATTAAGATGCTTACTCAACAAATATCTTGATGAACCTCAACTACATGATTTTTTGGAGGAAAAATCTCCCCAATAGTTTGGACCCATTTCACATTTGATGATATTTGATTCAGACTCAGGATGTCATGTACAGGTGATAATGTATCCTTGTACAAATAATTAACTTTGATTTTGATAATTTGGACATAAAACTGATGCTTTGACTCATTATGAATTTTTGACATTTTTAATAACTTTGGTAAAAACACCTTTGACTCTAGATTTGACTTTAATCTTAAGTTGACAGTGGACCTACAAAATTAATGAAAGTCTCTTAAATAAGGATGTGACCATATACTAATTTGACAACTTAAAAACTATGTCTATGGATTTAATAACTATAAACATAACTTGACACTTTAACTCTTTAAAAAGAGAAACTAAAAGTCCTAACTTAAAAACAAAATAAATATGACCCGTGAGAGGATAACTAGACATACAAAATAGTAGAGTTGATGAGCCTAGGTGGATGCAAATGACATTAAAGTTGATATGATGTGTTGATAGTTGGATGGAGGGTGATGGTTGGCACCAAAGTATGAATTGTTCATTCTGTGATAGTAGATTTGACACACCTTTGGGGGTGAGACTTCAATGCAATCCATTCTTTAGATGTTTTGATGTACACATCCCAATCTTGGTATGCTTTCCTATTCAGTTCAACACTCAACAATGTTTCTATTGCTTTTACACACTGATTTACGCTCTTTCATGAGCTACCCAAGCAGTAATGGATATAAATTATGGGGCCACGAGTGGTATAAAAATGGCACATGATCTCACAATCTAGACCAACATGACTATTTCACCAAGGCTCTTTCTTTGTAAATCAAGATGAAAATTAAATCTATAGGTATTATAACAAATGGAAGAGAATGCAAAGTAAAAGATATTCAACAAGTGATTTAGGATGCGATTGGTGAGCTACTAGTGGTGGATTGTGAGCATTGATAAATTAGTGGATTCCAGGGTTATCCCATGCCCTGTATATTGAAGCAACAATTGCCCTTCTACTGTAACTTTTCCTTCTTTCAAAGATGAGGAATCTTCTCATAAACAAAAATACATATTTTGAATAAAAACAACTTACCATTCAAGACATGTTAATTATAATAGGGGTCATTATTTTGGTAGATCTCAACATAAAATTCCATATTGTACACCAATGCTCAACTCAAAGCCATGACAAATCATGAGAAGTCATGTTACTCCCACCATGATCTTGAGCAAGCTCTGATACTAATGAAAGAATATAATTCAAAATGCTTTGATTATTTATTGATCAACAACAGAATTTATATACAATGATAAATAGTTACCAACCATGTAATTGATTGTCTTACTAACAATAGTTGTATAATGTATTCCACCTAATCAAATAAGCACCTAACCACTATGCTAACTCATCACCAATCAGTGAACTATAATTACATTAACTAAACAATGTAATATGTCAAATTACACTAACATACATGGCTTTACCAATGTCACATTACTATGCCTCGATTAAGTAGGCCTTAAATCATATTCAAAGATTGATGACCATGTGTTGAAACACCCACATATATAAAATATTTTCCTCAGGTGTCAGTGGCGATCACATTCAAGCACACAAGGGTGATTTTTTTTTCCTCCATAACCACATGTTGCAATAAAATTTAAACCAATGTATAATTAATGGATAGATCCTATAAATTTATACTCATCATTCAAATCTAGAAACCAATATTTAATCTACAACTAGATGGTGAAACCTGAAGCACTGGGGTTTCATAGGTCATTTTGAGTGATCAAAAATATAAGTGGATTTTCATAAAGCATAATCCATGAAAATTGAAAATATAATCATGGAATGGAAGTACACAAGGAATACTATCATCTCCTAAATGCACTTACTCGAACTCATCTTTTCTTGGCCATACTAAACAAGAACCATTGACCCTTTTTTACCCTTAAAATGAGAGCGATGAGAAGATAGATCAATTATCTAAATTATTGGATCTTCAAGAACATTATGAGAATTTAATTGAACATGGGGAATGTCAATAGACACTCCTAAAATATAAACACATGCCAATGGTCCATTCAGTCTATACACTTGCTTGAAAATGACATTCTTGAAAGCATTTCTTCCTTTTTCAACATTGCATCTACCAATTTTTAGTTATAAATAATTATATGAAACTTATTGACACAATTTGGATGTTGGATAACTTTTGACATACTTGTAATCCATGATAATCCTG
The DNA here is from genome assembly GCA_037957365.1 of Torreya grandis. Lineage (NCBI taxonomy): Eukaryota > Viridiplantae > Streptophyta > Pinopsida > Cupressales > Taxaceae > Torreya > Torreya grandis. The sequence continues at coordinate 5,156,237 of JARHVA010000120.1, read as the reverse complement.
TACAAGTCATTAAATGACCAAAAACTGTGACAAAAAATGAGATAAGGAAGATTAGGAAAATATTACAAGGTTTAGACATACTAAGTGACATTACATGACATGACTGGGATTATGATGGACAAAACACACCCATAAGGATCTATGAATTTTTTTTATTTGTATGGGTTTGACCAATTTGACCTTGGGGTCAAATTGGTTAACATATTTGGTGATTTCCAAGGGTGTTATGATTGCTATGCCAAAGACCAATTGCCTTTTCCTATCAATTTGGATATGGAGTCATGTATACACTGATTGGAAAATAAGTTTACTTTGAAAAAACATGAAACAACAAAAATAACACACAAGACAAGACAAGACAAGACAAAAAGCACACTTGTGCTCTCATGAGCACTTATGGAACACACACAACAAACTCGAAAAAAATAGCTAAAACACAAAATAACCTAAATGAAACTCTTATTTATGGATCAAATGGGAAGTTTGAAAACTTTCTTGTCCCATGAAATGAAGGAGTGAATGAGTCATGTTACATCTTAGGCCTTGGTACTTGTATCTCCAACTCCTTCATGATGTTTTCCAATCTCCTTGGTATGATGCTCAATGAAATCAAGGTAGCTATAAGTAGATCACCTATAGAGGTTAACTCCTCTTTGATTTCAATATTCTCAAAATTCTCATATGACTTCTCAAGTATAACATCCAATGGTGTTTCAACAAGGCATACCTTCTTGATTTCTATGGTGCTCTCAATAAGGTTAGGTTTCATTTCATCTACAAGTTCCTCAAGCTCATCAAGGAGATTTCATAGCCCTCCCAATCTTTATCATTATCCTCCATGGAGACATATTGATCTATATTCCCATATAGTTGGCCTTCAACTTGGCAAAGTTATTCAAGCTCCTTGAAAAGCCTCATCTACTATTGCCAATCATATTTGCTCTCCTTATCTTTGAGAACTAGCACCTCTTCAACTTTATCTTCTTGGTCATGATTTCCTTGATGTATGATGGTGCACTTCTGACATCAGACTGCAAACAGGCTAAACTGAATGTATTGACAAAGTATTTTCTCATGCAATGTTATCTAGATTCTTCTAAAATTTGGATAGTTTACTCACATGATATAAGGCTCAAAACCCATTAAATCTTGGAGAAAACATAAGTATAGATTTCAAGATAAAATACGGTCTTCATACCTATTTGGCTAGATTTTGCATACACCCTGGACTGCATTATCAATGACATAGAATGCAAACCTTGAAAATTATGTTCTTTCATCCATCCCAAGAGCTACACCACCATTCATCTTATCTCAGTTGTTTCATCTCAACCGGAATCACTTTCCATTTCAGTCAAGGAATTCAATGAACTCTCTGCACTTTCAATAGACTACAAATATGAGTTATCTCCTTGTCTAAATTACACAGTGTAAGCCTGTTAGATTGTTTCAATATTAAGACCCTTCAGTTTCAAAATAGACTCCACATGCCCCTTTAATGTATTTAATTCCCTTAGCCTCGCAACTTCATCACGTCTCTTTGCTTGCTCAGCAATTTTAGATAATTCTCGGTAGCTGGTCTTCTCCACAAATAAATTGGTTTCAGGTGGATGCAGACCATGTAATGTGCATTGAGCATGTGCCCATTGTGCTTCACATTCCTCTTTTTGTTATAGTCTTTTTTTTTCTTGTGGTAAATGCAGTCTTGTTCATCCCTGCAAACCAACTTCAACATTGCCTTCTATATTAATGCTTAGTTTCTCGATCAAAGGACATACAGTGCCAACCTCATTTGCCTTTAAGTCCTCAGCATCATATTTATCATTTTTCATTCAAATTCGGGGTATATTATTCCTTAACTGATCAACACTCTATCATTTTCATAGAAAAAAATAGTAACATTCTCTTGGACCGATTTTGCCCAGTAGGATTCAGGATCATCTAGGATATCCTCTTTAGCAATTGTACCTCAGTAATGCCTTTCACTATAAGCTCTTTGACATCAGCCCCTTCATCATCGCCTTCCCAATAACCAATTTGATCACATTGTTTGTGGTGTGCCTTATCTTTCAATCTTATTAATCTTCATTGGTCATCAATGCAACTCAATATACAATCATTTTCCTTATTCAAGCTGCTACATACAGAATTCTACAACTTTCTACATATACAGTCATCTTGCAAAGACACTAAGACAATCCTAAACTCTATTTACTCATGAAGACACATAGTTTTATATTTTACAATTACAAAGCACTCATAATCAATTAGAATATAATCTTCCTTTATTTATCAAGATATCAAAAACTTTATGTGGATCTGTAATTTTTAATGGAAGAATGTCACCAATAGACAAACATACTTTTTTTTGCGGATTGAAATGAAACCTCGACTGATCAGTCATCAAAAGGAGAGACCAATTCAAGTTTCTTCTTCAATCATTCTTCCTCTCTCCTTGAATGAGAGACTCTCCTTCTGTCCTTCCTCTTTTCTATGTCCCTCTCATCCTCTTGAAATGAATTTTCTTTTTGCTATATTTTGTTTTTAAGAGCCTCCTCTCTAACTTCTATGCCCAATCTTGGGCTCAAGACAAAACACGGTTTTTAATTTTGAACAATATACCAATTTGGAGAAGATTTATCTCAACTAATATCTTACAGTTGAAAGATTTCAACCACTCCCCTTATTTGCTCTTTAAACCAAGATTGGCTTCCAACATGGGAATTCTCTCTTAACTAATTTTACCTTTTCACTTTTCACTTTTGACAATTACATTTACTCTCAAGGTAAAGGTTTGAAGTCTAAACACAATTTGGAGGGAAAACAAGAATTTGAAGTTGAATTTAACTTAACGCTAGAACATCATTTGAAATTTGCATGTTTGATGACCTCAACTAGTCCTCCATGAAGTTATTGTAGATGCTCTTGCATCATACTCTCCTTGTAGAAAAGATTTGAACCTTAGTTCAAATGAAATGTTTCCTCCATGCTTTAGCCTTCACTATATGCCTAGATCCCAAGGTATTGTTGTTAATGCCAATGCTTGAATTTGTCTTTGATGGTATTTGTCTTTCATCTTCTTACTTTTCTTCCTCTTTAGATATGTCCTTCTCCTCATCTCCTTTTCAGCTGTCATCTCCCGCTTCCATGCTTCTTCATCTTCATACATGTCTTCTAGATCTTCTTGTTGTTCTTCTTGTTTCATGAGCTTCTCCAATGACTCATGTATGTCATTCACTTTAGCAACCTTCATACCTGCATACAAAACATTCAAAGCCACCTTAGAATCAAAATCTTTAGGCCATGAAGCCTCTTGGCTGCCTTCACATTCTTGTTCCTTGATCAAAATTGTCTTGACCTCTTTGCTTTGCTCTTATCTTGTTTCACTCTTTCCAATGGTGTCTTCACCATGGATTGTACCTTCATTCATCTTTCTTGAATGACCAAACAATTCCTCCAACATTCTTAACTCTTCCTTTAGTGAGATCTCATCTATCTCACCATTCTCTTCATCAAACTTGGGCTTATCACTCACAAGTATTACTTGTCCTTCACTAACCTTACTCTTCATCTCATCCTTTATTGAGATATCTTCATACAAACCAACTTCTTCAATATACTCATCAAATACAATTGTAGTATCCTTACCTTGTGTCCCCTTGCTCTCTTCAATCTCTGCTTGAAGCCATCTTGTTTGTTCTTTGTTTTCAATGAGGCATTGCTTTGCTGCATACTCTCCCCTTTCCTCATCATCCATCCATTTGGAACTCTCTCCTTGCTGCATATTAGTCCACATATCCACTTTCCATTTGTCATTTCTCATGAAAATATCATTGAAGGATTCAAAAGCATCATCATAAACAATTTGTTTACCTTTTACCTCTTTGGTATACCTCTCAAGTGTCCTGTCTTCATGGAATGCCTCTTCCATACTCACCATCTCACCTTCATCCTCTTGGCTGCTTGAATCACCTTCAATCCTCTTCCATTGACTTCTTGGTGTTGATGTCTCAACACTCACATCTGCTTCACTTTTTGCCTTCTTAGGCACCCACATTTGATTCTTTCTCTTATCAATTGACTTCACAAGCCATTTAGGCATCCTGCGTCCATGATCTTTTGACAATACTAAAAAACCAACCTTGTTTGTTCTTTTATTTTCTTGCACACCTACATTCATATTAGGAATATGAGAAAATCCAATATTATAAGGTAAACTTACCTGCTTGCTTACTTGTTGCTTGCTTGTGTGCTTCACCATCCACTTAGGCATCACATATCCATGATTGACTGCTTTGTGTGAGGACTTCATCTTCCTCTTGCCTCTTCTAACCTATGTATTAACATCTTCATGCTCAAAATAACAATCAAAATCAGGTATTAACACTTCATTTACCTCTTTGATAGCTTGTTCGATAGAGTAATCTTTCTCTCCCTTTGTGCTTGGCTGTTCTTTTGCCTCTTCCTAGATTTCAATGGCATCATGGAAGTCATATTCATCATCCATCTCCTCTCTTGCTTGTATGGAGTCCTCAACACCTTCCTCATGCATTAACCAATGCATCTCTTCTTCTTTGTCAACAACAACAAACCTTTTTTCTTCTCTTACACATTCACTTGTGTACTTGGTGTCTTCTCTTGCACCAATCTCTTCATTCTTCAAGGCCTTTCTTTTGAACTTCACAAAGCTACTCATACCTACAATTACCCATGCAAAGACAACATTAGATATAAAAACAAGAGACCACAAGGTCCCTATGAGTGCTCTCTTCACCAACACTCTTATCTTTTCAAGTGCTCTTCCTGGCACTTCATCTTTTCTTTCTTCTCTTCTCTTGTTCTCCTCAATGAGAACCTTCTTCTCCACCTCTTTCTCTTGTTGCTCACTTGGAAACCTACTCATCCTCTTCAAGCCTCTATGGGCTTATTTCTTCTTGGCAATCTAATTTTGCCTTCTTCTCCTCTTCATTAGGAGATCTATTGGCCACTTCAACGTCTTCCTTATTGGCCATACCCACACTTTCTCATTTGATTGCATCCCAGACTCAAACATGATTTTAATCTTAGCTAAATCTTTCCACAAACTAGCAACCTCTTTATCAAAGTCAACATTAGTCATACCTTTGATGCTTGCTTTCTTCTTGTTACTCTCCTATACCTTGCTGCTTTGTAGTGCCTTCAGCAATACTTCCATTTCTGAGATCTTCACCCAAGTCTTTTACACCTTGGTCTCTTGATCCCTTTAGGTCCACTTGTCTCACCCAAGCCTTTCTCCTTGACTGGTCTTTTTTCAATCTCCTTGATCTCACTTAGGCCTATTGCATCCTAGTCTTTTGATCCTTTTCTCAATTCTGTAGCAACTCTTTATACAACACTTCAACAAACACAAATCACAAATCTAAGCTTACCTTGCTTTGGATCTTTCTCTTGAGCATTCACTTGCTCCCTTACTTTTGAGATTTTCAAGCTTCTCTTCTCTCTTATCAAGCTTCAATGGCTTTTAAGCCTTCCTTTTCACCTATTTGCTTCTCAAACACAATAAATTCAAATCAAATATTAAAGGTTACTCATACCTTTCCTCCACAAGGTCTTCTAGCACTTTGTCCTATTGATCCTTTTGACAAATCTTATAACAAATTATTAGCAACCATGATTAATTTCCAAATACCAAGAGCTTCAAGCTTTGATACCAAAAATGGTGCACTTCTGACATCAGACTGTAAACAGGCTAAACTGCATGTATTGACAAAATATTTTCTCATGCAATGTTATCTGGATTCTTCTAAAATTTGGACAGTTTACTCACATGATATAAGGCTCAAAACCCATTAAATCTTAGAGAAAATAGAAGTATAGATTTCAAGATAAAATGTGGTCTTCATACCTATTTGGCTAGATTTTGCATACACCCTGGACTGTATTATCAACAACATAGAATGCAAACCTTGAAAATTATGTTCTTTCATCCATCCCAAGAGCTACACCACCATGCTTCTTATCTCAACTGTTTCATCTCAACCAGAATCGCTTTCCATTTCAGTCAAGGAATTCAACAAACTCTCTGCGCTTTCAACAGACTACAAATATGAGTTATCTCCATGTCTGAATTACATGGTGTAAGCCTGTTAGATTGTTTCAATATTAAGACCCTTCAGCTTCACAATAGACTCCACATGCCCCTTTAATGTATTTAATTCCCTCAGCCTCGCAACTTTGGCACGTCTCTTTGCTTGCTCAACAATTTTAGATAATTCTCAGTAGCTGGTCTTCTCCACGAATAAATTGGTTTCAGGTGGATGCAGACCATGTAATGTGCATTGAGCATGTTCCCATTGTGCTCCACGTTCCTCTTTTTGTTATAGTATTTTTTTTTCTTGTGGTAAATGCAGTCTTGTTCATCCCTGCAAACCAACTTCAACAGTGCCTTTTATATTAATGCTCAGATTCCCGATCAAAGGACATACAGTGCCAATCTCATTCGCCTTTGAGTCCTTAGCATCATATTTATCATTTTTCATTCGAATCCAGGGTATATTATTCCTTAACTGATCGACACTCTATCATTTTCACAAAAAAAAATAGTAACATTCTCTTGGACTGATTTCACCCAGTAGGATTCAGGATCGTCTAGGACATCCTCTTTAGCAATTATACCTCAGTAACACCTTTCACTATAAGCTCTTTGACATCAGCCCCTTCATCATCACCTTCCCAATAACCAATTCGATCACATTGTTTGTGACGTGCCTTATCTTTCAATCTTATTAATCTTCATTGGTCATCAATGCAACTCAATATACAATCATTTTCCTTATTCAAGCTGCTACATACAGAATTCTACAACTTTCTCCATATACAATCATCTTGCAAAGACACTAAGACAATCCTAAACTCTATTTACTCATGAAGACACATAGTTTTATATTTTACAATTACAAAGCACTCATAATCAATTAGAATATAATCTTCCTTTATTTATCAAGATATCAAAAACTTTATGTAGACCTGTAATTTTTAATGGAAGAATGTCACCAATAGACAAACATACTTTTTTCCGAGGAGTGAAATGAAACCTTGACTGATTAGTCATCAAATGGAGAGACCAATTCAAGTTTCTTCTTCAATCATTCTTCCTCTCTCCTTGAATGAGAGACTCTCCTTCTGTCCTTCCTCTTTTCTACGTCCCTCTCATCCTCTTGAAATGAATTTTCATTTTCCTATATTTTATTTTTAAGAGCCTCCTCTCTAACTTCTACGCCCAATCTTGGGCTCAAGACAAAACACAGTTTTTAATTTTTAACAATATACCAATTTGGAGAAGATTTATCTCAACTAATATTTTACGGTTGAAAGATTTCAACCACTCCCCTTATTTGCTCTTTAAACCAAGATTGGCTCCCAACATGGGGATTCTCTCTTAACTAATTTTACCTTTTCACTTTTCACTTTTGACAATTACATTTACTCTCAAGGTAAAGGTTTGAATTCTAAACACAATTTGGAGGGAAAACAAGAATTTGAAGTTGAATTTAACTTCATGCTAGAACATCATTTGAAATTTGCATGTTTGATGACCTCAACTAGTCCTCCATGAAGCTATTGTAGATGCTCCTGCATCATATGAGATCATAAAGATTATTCTCCTTCTTCTTCAATACATCTGAGAGTGGTTTAATATCAGGTTGAAGTATTGACTTATCCTCAAAATCAAACATATCTACTTTGGCTTCACTATACTTTTCTAGGACTGCAACCTCTTAGATAGTAGCTAGATTCTCATATTCATTATTAACAAGACTTTCTCCTTTAATGCTTGATAGGATCATCAAAAAACTTATTATTAGGGATGCACTTATTAGGAGGAGGAGTATACTTACTCAATATATCAAACTCTTGACTTATGGCATTGAACTTTTGCCATATGTCATCTCCCTCCTCATGACTATCATGTTCAATGAGTCTTTCATCATGGGCATCAACTAAAATAGCATATATAGAGACTTTATCAAGCACCTCTCCCTTCATACTTTGACCAATTATTTATGGATGGATGTAATATGACCTTCGACATTCTTCTTTTCACTTAAGAAGATGGAATATCATTTGTGTTCACCAAGGGAGTTCCTATGGTGATTTCTTCTTCATAGTCACTTGAAGCATCCTCTTAATCAACTATGTGTTGAGCTTCTTCCTCTTCACTTACTTCCCACAAAAGGGGCGATCCTTCAAAAATGAATTAGGTGGAAGGATGATTCATAGGATCATGAGTTAGAGATGGAGTGTGAGATGTAATGGAGGGCTTGTGATTGGGTTTGGGAAAAGGGCTTTTTGAGTGAGCTCATAGGGGAATGAAAATTTGGGTTGTTTAAAAGAAAATACACCTTTTTCAACAAAGGTTTCACCTTGGTCATATCCTCCTTGAGGTTATTCAACAACTACAAGCTCATTTTTAAACTCTTTATTTTCCCACATCCTCAGTTTATATTTTGAGTATTGGAAACACTTTTTTTCCATGCATAGATGATCCTTTATATCCAAATGAGTATTTACTTAAACCATCTCCCACACATTCATCCACCCTTGAACAAAGCATCTTAACCATTCCATGATATGGTTAGGGAGAACATCAAAATCATCATCCCATGCTTTCATCATTTATTCACAATCTAGTAGACTTGGTATGAGTGACAACAAGGATTTAATATGAGATGGGTTTGATGGTGGAGGAGGAGGATAA
>JARHVA010000120.1:5025000-5142500 GCA_037957365.1 Torreya grandis | reverse complement strand
ACATACATGGATGCTTCCTTTAATAAGTTTATGCTTGACATGCCACTTGTCCCTTTCGGGGCTCTACGATCATTATCGTGGTCAAATCATATGGTTAGGATGCCTAGTGTTGGTAGTTACACCTTCTTTATGGAAATAATGGGGATTGGAAAATCAATTAAGGTAACCACATGTTTAGATGAAAAGCAGGCAATGACCTACCCAAACATCTTTTTTCCTAACTAGTGTTCCCTTAGATTTTATGTTTAATTTTAAGTAGGGATAAATAAAATGCTTATGATGAAAATTTTCAATTATGGCCTCATTTTCTTCTTGGAGTTTGAGTATGGCATTTCCGTATGTTCTTATCCTTGAATTAATTTCTCCAAGTGTTAGTATATTGGAAACATGGATGAACGTAAGCTACAAGATAGATTATGTGTCTTTAATGTCTTGTCTTCACCTCAGTGGCATTGCAATGCTGATACATGCTACCCATTAGATGTGGAGCCTTGCTGCAATCAAATCAACTCTCATGACATTATTTTCCACCTTTCAGAATAGAAAATGTCTAATCAAAGATGTTGCCACCATCCTAGTTGTAGACCCCTTTACAATGGGTGCATGGCATGTAAATTCAACAACCCTAAAACTATGGTATAATATGGACCCTCTGGTGTACAATATCATCTAAAATACTTTGTCATTGCCCCTCACCATCACCATGTAGTTCACCTTGAAATATTTCACTACCTCCATGTTCTTTATCACTTTGCCCTTGCCCATCACTTTGCCATTGCTCAAGCTCACCATGAAACAAAATATCCCCTGCCTACACAACTCATTTGCATGTTGTATGAAGGAACACACTTCATTTTCCACCACCATATCCATTGGAAATATAAGATATTGTTACTTAATGCTTTATGTAGAAAAGGTGAGACAAGGGTAGCAATCATGGGCTTCGAGTGAGATATAACTACCAATTAATACTCTCTCTCATTTTATAAAACCCTTCTTCACCAAAAAAAATTACATCCCTTCAAATGTAAATCTAACTTTGAGACAATTGATAGTTTTACTCTGTCTGACAATTTGTGGATGCCTCGTCATCATCTACCAATAATATTATAAGATTTATTATTCAGTGTACTTGTCATCTTTACAATACTACATGTATACAATGTGTATCCATCCAAATGCTAAAGGAGATAGGAATGACCCGACTCTGCAAACCCCAATGATCTAGAACGGTGTCGGAAAATTCCATCACCATAATTATAAGATCCCTGGTTTTCTTAAAACATCAAATAATTTATCCAAAAGAAAAGAAGTAATGAATAAATTCATCTAGCAATTGTAGCTGCGAGACCGCGTACCTACTATATATCAAAAAGTAAGATTAAAAGTGCTTCAGCTGGATCGTTTGTAATTTCTTTGATATCAATTGTATGAGAGAAGATTAATCGGAGCACAGAACCAAAACCAAGAATCACAGAGCCCCGGCGTAAAAATCTGGACAGAGGGCAGGGTAGGTCATCCCTTCCCAAAGGCAAAGAAAATAGTTTATTTAAGAATATTACCTACCAGCACCACCTGCAAAGGCAACACCAAATACACAGCGCTTATCAAGCTGCCAAATAATTTACACATACCGGTTCTCTTTCCTTCTTCACGAAGGACATACGGTTAATTCTAGCTTAATTTTTGGAGTACCATGTATAGTATTTGCACATTTTTCAATAAATCTCCTCAGATCTAACGGATTTGGAAACACAGAAAAGATTACAACCGTAAAAGCATGGTAAATATCTTCCATGATGTTGAAGGCAGCACTGAATTTGACGCCGATGCCTCCAGATTACTGGCCATAAACTTCTGATTACGGCTAACAAACGTAAAAACAAGATTGAAAACCCTGGAACAAACAGGTGCTTCGGAGAGAAAAAAATCGGCCCATTAATCGAACTCGGGTGCTCTCAAAACTCGCTCCTCCTCAACCCTTAAATTTGCTTTTATTAAAAATTAGTCAGTGGTGTCCACTTCCCAAAACTCACTATCTTAAAAATAGAGATTTAAACAAACATTTGGTGTCCACATTGAGTAAACAATCAAATAGAATAACATTTATTTTCACAATCATTAAGCCAAGGCTTCGGCAAACACTATAACGTAGAAATTACTATTTGAATTACAGATTGATGGATGATGGAAATCTATGTTTCTACACTAATGTCTATTTTTGGATTTCTTTCCAAAGGACCGCTATCTAATACTCTCCATGCCTTACCTACTATTTGGGTTGCTATGCATATTCTTTCCGCTCTGAATTCAGCAGCCCATTCCCTTGTGCTCTTCAGTAGCAATTTTGGTAGCCCTAACATGCAAGATGCTATTATATGTGCCAAGTAGTTCACTAATTTATCTACTAACTCTTCAACAGAGAAGTGAGGGTGGCCCAGGATTACTTTGCGTACCTTGTAATCGGTGTAACTTGCTGCCACAGCATCCCAGTCTGCACATACAGCACGTGCATCTAGGTCATCTCCCAGTAGTTTCCATGTTTGAAGATTTTGCTTTGCCCCATCAAACAACATATTAATGTGGTTAAGAGCGCCTTCAAGTGTTTGTACATTATCTCCTGATGTGCCCGAGCGCTTCTCTTCCATTCCCAGCAATTCGGCGGTTTCCCTCCTAGAGGCAGAGTTGACCTGAAACGCTTCTACATTATGGGTGCGAAAGAGATCCACACTTATGTCTAAATTGTCTGGACAGTCAACCAAATCCATGAACTCCACTGCTTCATCATAAGCTATCATAGCATCCTTCACCGAAATATCGCGCAAGTCAGCAGGGGCACAAGTTTCACTGACTTTCAGAATGATCTTGAGCAGAGAAATTGCTGTCATCCTCCAAAGAGGTTCTTTCAAACCAGGAAAATAATTTTTAACACTCTCTAAGGGTTGAGAGATTTCATCTACAAACCTTGTACGTTGTTCTTCAGCACCAGACCTCTCAATGAGTTCAATCAACTTTTCACAATTTTGGCCCGCTTTGTAAGCCTTATCCATACCGCGCATTACATGGTTAAAAGAGCTTTCATTGGCTATCCACAAACTGACGGCATCTTCTCCGGGCATGCGCAGGCTCTCCAAAGCTGCCTTGTATTTACAAAAGTCTTCAGCTTCGGAGGCGGTGTTTTCCATTTTTGTGACCACGTTGCACAGACGCCGTATATACAGTTGTTATCCAACACCAAACCAGACATAACCCAACAGGATACGCTGAAACGGATCGGTGCAACCATTGACGACAAAATTAAGATCGAGATTGCCATCATTACGCACCAGAGAGGGAAAATGAACACTAGAAAGCGTTCATCTACATGACATGGTAGCTGACGCTTGATCATATGTTTAGAAATCTTAAAATATTATATACTAATTATTTAATTAATTTGTGAGAAATTACTTAATAATTAAAATGTAACTTTTTTTTTTACATTAATACTAACATGTTAGTACATATTTAAAAAAATGGAATGAAAGGAGCGAACAAAGGAGGTTAAAGAAGTAGAAGGAGAGGGGAACGAAATGTGGTTCGATGTGGGATCACAACAAAACTTATTTGTATTCCATTGGCATGAGGGGAACGGGATAAGGGAATTTATCAAGTGGGATTTTGAAGTGCTAAGGGAGGACAAGAATGGGGTCAGTTTTCATCCATGAAAGATAGTAAACACTATAAGAAAATAAACACTATAAGAAAATAATGGGGAGAGGATATAAGAAAATAATGGCGAGAGGAAATGGATCCAAACCTTTGTCAAGTCAAAATTAGTAGCATTGAATTCCAATGTTCACATTCTATGAAACAAAGGAATTTTAAAGAATAAAAAAAAAGGAAAGAAAACTTGAAGACAAAATGAAGACTTTAAAAAAACTACCTGTAATTATGAAATTCAAAGGATTTTGTCCTATTGAAAAGGATCTCTCTGTTGGATCAACAAAGAGCATACCCTTGTCCATATTAATTTTTCTCAAGATCATCTCTCCTTTTATACACTTTTTCTATTTTTTTAAATTGAATTGCTTTCTACTCATCTACATTGATATCATCAATCGCTTCTCCTAGTTAGCTTCATGCTACTAGTTTCTTGTCTTGCAAATTTTTGGTAGTGACTTTCCCTTTTCCTGCATAATGAAATTTGTGCACTCTTGATAAGCTTCACATTGAAATCTATCTATGCCACTATCTCTTTTCAATGTCTCCCTTGCACCTTCCACAAATAAACTTGCACTTCTCTCATCAGCCTTAGGCTCATAACAATCTACACTCTCTTCCCCTAGTGGCTTCTTTGAACTTTTGACGATAAACATTTCACCTTTCTTGTTATCTTCAAGTTGATCCTCCTTTATTACTTCTCCCCTCATCATGTCTAACATGATATGTCAAAATAAGTTTGTGTTGTCTTCTGTTGTGTAATTCATTGCCTTCACACATGTATACCACTCCTACATATTATTCCTCCTAAATATCCTCTATACTGCAAACAAGAAAACTTTTTTCTCTATCCATGGTTTATCTTATGCACCCCCGGGTTTGTGACAGATACTCATACACTTTCACACACTTCTTCTAGCTCATGAGTAATTACATCCACCTTGCCTTCACCCATTACACACCATTATAACTAGGCCTCTTCTTGGATTTACACCTTAGTTTCTACTTATGTTAAACAACATTACTCTCCCCTATTGCTCATGAATTTTATTTTTGCACCTTCTCCTCAATGCCTTACATTCCCTTCGATGTTGTCTCTCTTGTAAACACTTGCCCCTAATCTTCCATCATTTCACGTGGCATTTCATAGCCTAGCTATGCTACTTGATCAGAGGCTTTCCTCATGCATTACCCATCATGTAGACCCTTTCCACTTCATTCTCATGGTGAGGCTTTCAATGTTCCTTACTACTGCTATCAAATCTTCTCCTCCATTTGAGTTGGTTGTCTAGATGCACTACTTGGTTCATGAATCCTATATACCCTTTCATGTTGATGTCAGGAAATAGTGCTTAATATCCAAGACACACTCCATCATCTCCTATATGTCATCTCTTATTGAGAACATTGGGTCCTCAACGTTAGGTTGACTCTCTATGCTACTCAGAACCTTTGTGGGTTCTTCTATCCTATGGGTCTTTCCTCACTTCCTTGTGGGATACTTTCTCCTAGTTACACTTCCCTTCATTTGTGTAATTCTCACTTCCAAAACTTGCATCTTATGATCTATCTTCTCTATCATCCTCAATATTTGTGACTTCAGGTTACGTCACATCTTGGGTTTCTACGAAGCCATCTTATTTGTCTCTTTTCCCCTAACTATCCATGTTTGATGGAGAAAAATGTTTCTCTTCTATACTTTCTACCCAACACTCCAAGTGGAAGATGATTCTATCTTTGTGCACCTAACTACCTCATAATTAGCTATATGCCAAAGGTTTTGTAATGTGAACTCTCACAATTACATCCAAACCAAGAACCATTGCACTCATTTGTTATTGAAAACTAATTCTGCATATTCAGTTCATCCGTGGTTGTGTTTCATGCATAATTTTTTAGTTATAGTTTATTATTATTTTGGAATAAATTGCATGCTGGTTTTTGTTCCATGTGCTATATTTTAAGTAAGATTAATTATAGTTTGTATAGGTTTATTTTTAGTGGAGTTGTTATCACTACTTCACTGGCTATCATTTTAATTCACTGAATAATGCATGCTTGTTGCATGCATAGACTTTCCTCTAGTTTTCAATATGTTTTCTGAATGTTGCAATTTGGGTAAAAATGCACTATATATATATATATATATATATATATATATATTACAATAGTGCATTTTTACCCAAAATGCAGCATTCAAAAAACATATTGAAATCTAGAGGAAAGTCTATGCATGCAACAAGCATATATAGACTTTCCTCTAGTTTTCAATATGTTTTCTGAATGCTGCAATTTGGGTAAAAATACACTATTGTAATTATATATATATATATATATATATATATATATATATATATATATATATATATATATATATATATTAAGTCTACAAAAAAAAATACAAAACCATGTATGCTTTGCTCTTTTTTTTTTTGAGTTAATTGTTTTTTTTATTATTTTTGTTGTTATGATTATTTGAAGGGCTGTTTTAGAATCTCCATTTGGTATTAGAGCTAGTATTTTCTTTTGGGTTAAAGATTTAGTAGTTGAAATTTTACCATAAATTTATCATGTCACATTCTAACCCTTGCCCATTCCAGAATTTGATGGAAATGAGTATGATTATTGGTGTAAAAATGATGAATTTTTTGATAGGAAAATATTTGTGGGAGATTGTTGAATCAAAAATATGTAGAGCCAGTTGATTGGAATACCCTCACAATAAATGATAAAATAGCTAAGAAGGAGGCTAAGAAGAAGAATGCTCAAGCCTATATTTCATATTCAAATAGCTCTAAACAATGAGCCTATTTCCATGAATTACAGGAGAAAAGACAGTAGAGGATGCTTGGAAGACTCTAAAAGAAGCTTACCAAGGTAGTGATCAAGTCAAAGTTGTCAAGTTACAGACATTGAAGAGAGAATTCAAGAATTTGAAGATGCAAGATGTTGAAAGTGTGAGTAGCTATTGTGTCAGAGTAAAAGATGTGGTCAATAAGATGGCTACACTTGGTGAAATTGTGAACAATGAGGTTATGATCAAAAAGGTGTTGAGTACTCTCACACCAAGGTGGAACCATGTTACCATAATCATAGAAGAAAGCCAAAATTTGTCTACCCTTCAGTTCGGTCATCTAGTTGGATCTTTGATGTCTCATGAAGAAAGATTGAGAGATTCATTTGGGGAAAGTGATGAGAAAGATTTTTCATCCAAATTACAAATCACAAAGAATTAAGATGCCAATAGTAGCATCATCAAAAATAATCAAGGCCAAGGTAGAGGCCAAAATCAAAATTACTCAAGAGGAAATAGAGGCAGAGGTGGTTTTCGAGGAAGAGGTGGTTTCAGAGGAAGAGGTAGAGGCCGATTTGATAAAAGAAATATACAGTGTTATCATTGTAACATGTATGGCCACTTTAATTATGAGTGTAGATTAAAATAAAGTAATAAAGATAAAAGCATTCATTATGCTCAAGAAGGTGATGAGAATCCTCTAGATAATTTATTATTATCTTATGAAAAAGCTGAAAATATTTCTAAAGATGTTTGGTATTTAGATTTAGGATGTTCTAACCACATGTCAGGGAATGAAAAACTTTTTTCTATAATGGATGAAAGTTTTAAATCCAAGATCAAGCTTGGTGATGACAAATCATTGGAGGTTGCTGCAAAAGGAGCTATGGAAGTCCATACAAAAGAAGGTATGGAGAGTGTTAAAGACATTTATTACACTCCAAAGTTAAAGCATAATCTGTTGAATGTTTGACAATTATGTGAGAAGAATTATAAAGTTGTATTTGAAAATCAATAATGTATAATTTATGATAAGAATCAAGGAAATAGGGTGGTAATAGTTGTGCCTATGACAAGGAATAGGATGTTCCCATTGAAGTTTGGTAAACATAACAAGAACCTTGTCAATATGACATATGAGGATACAAGTTGGTTGTGGCATCTTAGGTATGGGCATTTAAATTTTCATAGTTTGAAGATTCTAACATCAAAAGCACTGAAACTTTAAAAAATATATATTGTTAGATCCACCTATATAAATACAATAATTATGCCATTTATAAGGGAAGAGAAGAAGAAGGAAGATATATTACACATCTACTTATCCACCATTCTAATTGAGGAGCAAGATTAGTGTTTCATAATTTATTTAGAGATACGGATCTTGTCTTGTGAATAAGTCTTTTGGATGCATTGATAGGTTATATAGTCTAAAGTTGATTTATCCTTGTCATCCTTACATACCATGATAACCTCTTGAAAATCACTTTGGCCAAGCGAGAGATTGAGACTCAGTATGTTTGTAGTCAAAAGATAAGCATTCTTAACTTTGTTCCTCCTTTGTAAGAATAGATATATATGAATTTGGACTTCTCTTCCATGCATTAGGATTTCGTATACATTGACATGATTATATGTCTTCTATTTTAATTTTACTTTTAATGTTTATTACCCCCATTTTGTGTCATAAGCTTTGATGAACACTAGATTAGACTTCTACTTTACTTTTTATTAGTATAGTGAATATGAAAACATATGACTTAGTTAGGGTTATTACATAATTTTACATGACTAAAATATTTAAAACCCTCTCTAGTGATATTATTATGGTAAGAGATCCCTTAGCTAGGTCTAGTAGAACCATATTAGTCATGATCCCAATTATCTAATGTATCTATAATCAAAAGTGTATGTAAGATCTATCTTTTTTGAGTTAGGATTGATTTGTAGATCTGTTGCATTTTCTATTACATACATTCTAATGAAACTAAAATTAATCTAACCATTGTAGGTTTTCTTTCACACCTTTCATTTCTATCATTTATTATTTTTCTATATTTATGATACTAGGTCGATCAATCTGGAATAGTTCTAACTTATGCGTACCTGTTTAACATAGTCACATGAAAATAACTCTATTTTTTCTATGTATGTCTTCTATAGATACATGTTACTGGATCAAAAATGTCAACCCAATACTCTTACTCAATTCTCAATAACAAGCTATATGGAACAAATCGACTTAGTCTCCTAGTCAACATCTAGAAGAATAAACTAAGTCATGGAGGTCAACTTAGTCTTACAGTTAGAGTTTAGATAACAAACTAAGTCAGCCAGGCTAACTTAGTCATCTTAATAGACTTCACCAAATTAGTGTCCTTAAAAAACTAAGTTGACCTTGTTACTTAATTATCAAAACTTACAAGTAACATTTAAGGCACTTCAATAGAAAATTCACAATCCTCAACATCTTTCAACCCACCAAGGTTCTTTTTTTTTCTCTCTCTTTTCATTTAGTACTTCATTATAGTTCTATTTTATACATGTTAGCAGTCTTAAAAACTATAATCCTATAGCAAACTAAGTCAACCTGGTCAACTTAGTTTTGTAGTCTATCTTCTATCAAAATGATAGTCAACCTAGTTGATTTAGTTCTTAAGGACTCTTATTTATATAGAATAGTAGTAACCCTGTCGACTCTGTTCTATAATGTTTTCATATAGTATCATCTAGATCAATTTTTTATCATTCTTAATTTAAGAATTAACTAATATATGTTGGTAATTAATTCACACTTTCATTATTAGTTTTTTTCATGCTTAGAGTAGCTCACATAGTCTCATTATTTGGTTATTCAAAATACCTTTTAGTTGTACTATTTTACTATTTTTGCACACACTATCAAATCACACAAATTTCAAAATACATTTAACATCTATCTTTTGAAGGCCTAACTACTTGGATTTCATCACCAAAAGAGAAGCTGACTTAGTTTTCTTGTCAAGTATAAACAAGTGGTTAGTGGTATATATTGGCAAAGCACCTGACACACTTATCACTATAGTATTATTAAGTAAAGGGGTAGACCCTAATACCAAGCTAGTACCATGGCCAACACATATCTTTTTCAGCCTGAATGTCCTAAAACCATCCATAGATTACTTTATAGTTCCTTATTTTAAAGCTAACTTCTTTATCATCCTCAAAATAATATTTTATAATAATCTAACAACTCTCAAGATGATTAGTTAGTTAGCATTTAGTTTTTAGTTTACTTCTTGTTCTCTTCTCATTATATGTTGTATTGTAAAAACTTGCATTGGCCAACATCGGTGAAAGGTTTTGTGCTGTGTGCCAAGTGGACCATTCTCATTCATTGAATTATTTGTGCATTTTTCTTCCATTTCTTACTTCAAATTATATTTGAAAAATCTTTTCCTATTTTTATCACACTATCATTCTATTTGATATAGTCTCTTATAGGTTGTAATCTTCCCTACCTATAATACTAAGTTAATCTGACCAACTTTATATATATTTTCCATTCAGGTTATAATACTT
This sequence comes from Torreya grandis, assembly GCA_037957365.1. NCBI lineage: Eukaryota > Viridiplantae > Streptophyta > Pinopsida > Cupressales > Taxaceae > Torreya > Torreya grandis. The sequence continues at coordinate 5,132,443 of JARHVA010000120.1, read as the reverse complement.
AGTTGACTTCATCAACTTTTTACTCTTCTAATTTTTATATAGCAGTACACTATCATTTTGGTAAACCTTGTATCCTTTTCAAGCTCAGTTTTCATACCCTATTTATAGTACTAAGTTGACCTGGTCGATATTGTACTCTTATCTATCTATTAGATTGCAAAACACATTTTCCTTGGTCTACTTTGTATCCTTCCTATCTCTTTGCTTTTGCATCATCTTTATCCTCCTTAATCTTCCACCTTCATCATGATCTCCCTATTTGAAGACAACACTAAGTTGAATTCAAAATATATGATGAGTTTTATCAACCTCAATAGGTTCTTCCATAGACATCTTATGGCTCCTACCTTAGATAAAAGTAATGTGCATATAACCAATTGCACTACAAACTATAGGACCACTCCTCATTCCTCTTTGCTTAGAAATCCTCTCTTCACATTTGAAGATCATCTTGAATTACAATATATTCAATAAATATTTTTCTTCATCAATGAGTTTCCTCAGCATTGAGAAAAATATCCTTCTACTATTTACCAAGTCATGATAAGTGGTCATGTTGAGGAACCCCATTCATCTTCTCCCACATTCTCACATGGATTTGTAGACACTAGCTTCTTTGCCTCTCAACCTCTTCCCTCTAACTTGATCGCTTCTCATACCATGACATCTTCCTCTTTAATTTCCTCCACCTCCATGCCTTGTATCTCTACTAACATGGCAAGTTCTACATCTAATGAGCCTCTTCCAAGAAACACCCTTATCAATTCTTCCACTAATGCATCATTTGTTACCCATGGTAACCATGCCTCTAGTGTCACTTCCTCTCATTCCTCTACTAGTACATCTTTTTCCACACAAGTAAATCATGCTACTAGTGTCTCACTTACCAAAAATTCTTCTCAAACTACTACTAACACCCATAGTGATATCTATTCACGATAAATGTATTTAATATATCTATACTAGTAGCACCTGCATGTGTGGCATGCACATTTAAAAATAAATACTAATTAATGCGTCATTTCATATTTATCCAAATAAAAAATATATATCACATTCAATGATAATTAAATAAAATAGTTTAATATACATCAAAATGTGAAAATAAGTATAACATATGTGATATTAAAAATGTAACATTATTTTAGCTGTAAGGACTTGAGTCTCTCTTCCTTAGCATTTTTTATTTGTAATTTTTTTTCCTATTTTCAACTTCTCATGTCTATTGTATGAAAATGGAGAACAAATTATGAGTCCTTCCATCAATTTTACATGCGAGATGGCCATAAATATTAACCTTGGTCTTTTTATATGCCCTATATCAATTATTGCTTTAGAAAGAGCCAATCCTTATGATTGGTGTATGATTAATATCCAAGCCATTATTAAAGGTAGTTACCATGTCTGTGCCCTTTGTATTGGTGTAATTGGAATTGTATGTGGAGTTACATCTACAAATGGCATTCCAGAGTAACTATCAAATTTCACCATAACATATGTAGGTGGTTCTAGTGGGGAACTTTCAGGTTTGTATAGTATACTTCAAATATGTCCTAGAGATCTATTTACAAGTCTTAGTTCAATCCATAGGTTAGAGGTTAACCTCACCCTTACATCCTTAGCTATTAATAACTCCACATCCAATTCATCATTCTAACCTCCTGATGGATTGATGCTACATGTTATAGTTACAATGCTCTATGTAATCAGTCCTTTTAATGATTTTAATTTCATTCAGTTATGATTTTTCACATTATAATTAATTACAAATAAATGAATAACATTTTCAAAATATTCCCTAATGCTTGGGTGTAATACACTATTTATTCTTAAAATCAGTAGTTTTCAATCATCAATAGTTGGATGTACATCTCTAAGATTTGTGAGAAGTTGTCAAAACCTTTTCTGGTCATCACTTTCTCCTCCTTGTCTAAATACTTTATCTAGAGTAATAAATATTTTAAATTCATCCCATAGTATTTTTCCATGTCTGTTACTATTGCATGATGCTTTATCACTCACATGAGGTATCTAGCCTTAATCTCCTACTAAAATGATTGATCACCCTCCAAAACTCATGCATGCATTTTATGTGAATGCTTGATGAAGTCATGCATCTATGTTCTACAACATTTTTTCCCAATGAAACTCATTTCATCAATCAATGTGTATTTTATATGCCATATTTCTTCTTGAAAACTCGTGAGTCTTGTTTATTCTAATTCACTAAAGTCTACAATTGGGATTCACAGTGTTGAGTGGATTATTGAAGAACTAATATTAAATGATGCAACTCTAGTTGGTGAAAGTAACAGAAGTGGACAATGTTGCATAGGTGATGATTCATTTTTAAAATATTCATAAATGGCACCATTTAGATGTGATTTTCTTGTTCCTACTATTCTTTGAATTATCATGCATAGTGGTACAAAATAATGAGTCTGAAAAAAATGTCTCATGATTATATCAAGTGCCTTTTTTATTTGGAAATTAAGGTTCTATATGAAATATTACTAGCTATATCATCTAGTATGAGTAAATCATTATATTTCCTTGTGCTTATGAAATTTATAGTTGAAGTTGTGTATTTTTCTCCTTTATATTCATGACTCCATGGTGCTTGTCTATCAAGATCTCTTCTACCCAACACAACTAATTTTGATACTTCCATAATTTAACCATAATGTAGCCTTTATATGATTTCCCACTCATGTTCCATTATATTTTGATGAATGGATTGAACATCATCACATTCAACATCACTTCAATTTTCATGGTCATCTGGCATAGTCCTTTGCTCTACATACCAAGGATTGTAATTCAATGACTCCCAGTTTGATGTTATTATATCATCATCAAGTATGATATCTCTTTCTATATAATGAAATGGCTTGTAAAGCAATAGCTTTGACCAATAAAAAGCTACACATTTTTTTAATTCTAGCACTAGCAATCTAGTAAACCTTAGGAATACTCTCACAATAGTTGCCACACTCTTGGCCTCCCTTTTATTATCTCACCTTCTCTTAGGATTATATGACCATAATCTACATGTCTCTATAAGTGAAAGACTTTCCATTTAATAAGGTATGTTAATGTATCCATCAATAAAAGCTTTTAAGAGTTTATCATTTTTGGTTCTTTAGTATGTGTCACCATTTTAAACACTTCACATGAAACATTCAATGTGATAAATGATCTAATGTTCTCTACCAATCACAGCTCCAACAACATATGATATGTCTCAAGTTCCCCAATGTCTCTTTCAACAAGGGCTTATGTTAAGAGTCTTCTATATGCTCTAGCTGGTAATTCATCAGTGTCTTCAATGTTTGTAAGTCGCATTATCATTTGATGATAAGTTTCAGAACTCTTCTTAGCTTTTGCTACATATTTGGCAATGTAATTGATTGTCACATGTTTTGAAAGCACAGGTTGCCATTCTTCATTTGCTCTCCATAATTATAGTATGTTTTGGTTATATGTATTTACACAATCATCATTTATTTTAGGCTCATATTTTTTATCTCTTATTTTTGGGTTTTCAAATAATTCGATCCATTTATATTCAATGGTTACTATTCATTATACATATAAAAATAAAAAAATAGTTTATTTAAGCACATTATGATATATTTATACATAGAAAAAATGATTGTATGAATATCTTACCTAAAAACCATCTTATATCTTTTCTTATGTAGACAGGCAGTCTCTCTACACATGTATGATGCTCTACACAATTGAACAACTCTTCATAGTCAAGGTCAAGATCTACTTGTGCTAGTTGATGTGTATTTTAGAGACATGGATGTTGTGAAATTTTTGGTAATATATATGTTGCATCATATATAAAATTTTATCTCTTAGTATGAGGAAACTTAATTACTATGTAAAACACACACACACACACACACACACACACACACACACACACACACACACACACACACACACACACACACACACACACACAATATTGATAACATACTTGTATGTTTTGTTGATTTAGATCACCACATGGATTCCAAGAATGGACAATAGAACCAAAGTATTTATTTCATAATTTTGTAGATCATGATTATTTTTCCAATCAAGTTTTTCCATGTTTGTTGTTCCCTCCAACCATATAAATCCATGTATATGTGGTGAACCTTTATGTTGCCATTGATATCTAGACCAAGGATCTTTGACTTTCATTCCTTTTTGTAGTATCTCCTTTCAAAAATAGTGATGCCTATATTGAAACAAATGTTTAACAAATTCATGTAGATATACTCATTCAATTCTTGGTTCTAACCAATAAAATGTTCCATTTGGAAACAAATTGGGGAAGGCCATATCAATTAACCCTTCTATGACATACTCATTTATAAGGGATGCACCAATTCCTAGCCAATCTATCAGATCTCTAGGATTAGCATTAAGAATATTCACCCATGCATGGATCAATTCCATCTCTCTCATGGCATTTGGGGGTTTAGAGGCCATTGAATTTATGTTATTGATAATATTTCCTTCATTCATTTCCATCATTGGAGCCTAAAATACATATTCATTCACATCTAAATCAAACTTCATATGTACAAAGTTCAGTTGGTCAAAGATATTTTTCTTAAAATTGGGTGAAAGTTTCATAAGTGAATTTTCATCAATATGAACATCTCTATAGAACTTGTCATGTTCTATTTTATATTTTAGTGCCATATATACTATCTCTCTATTAATTGTCAAATTATATTTCGTTCCACGCTGATCTCTTCTTCCAACAACAATGATCAACAAATATTTTATCTTATGTGCTAAAACATTAGTAATTTCTTTCACATCTTGTGGAAAATTGATTTTATGTCCTTTATATTTATATTGACCTCTATTTTCATGTGTGACTTGAAGTATTGGATTGACTCATGTTATTAACATCTCTTCTACTTGGGGTAAACATGCAAGTTTTGTTGGCTGTGGACCACGATCCATATTATTCAATGTTAAAAATAGATGATGTTTTTTCTCTTGTCGATATATGTTGCAAATTGGACCTTCAGGTGTTGATATTTATACTAGGGTAGCTTTCTTGAAAAATATAACACATACTTGGCAAAGTCAATTTTTCTAGACAATGGTAAAAAATCATTCGCAACGTCTTTAAATCTACCTCTAAATTTCCATTCTTATCATGTTTACTTTGTATATTATTTTCAACACTATCAGCTATTTCATTTCTTTCTCTATTATCTAAAGTTTTTAACACACATTCTATGGTCACTGAAATCACTTCTTCAGAGTTAACATCAACATTAGCATTCGTTCGATGATGAATTTGAAATATTTCACGATTACATTGTTGTACTTGATTTATTTCTTTCTCTTTGAATTAATTTAAATTCATATCTCTTTGTATTCTTCTTCTTAATTTATGTTGACCATCTTGAGATATTCGTGCATGATATGCCATCATTTCATGGGCATGTTCTCTTATTTTTACTTCCAATTCTTGAACTCATATTTTTACCCAAAGTTTTACACATCTTTCTCTTTCATTATCATTATGTTGTCATTGTTATTCTTATGTTCTTTGTTCACATTTTTGTCTTTGATATTATTGATTATATTCTCTTCAATATTCTATTCACTGCTCTTTGATTTCAAAATTTAATCGTGGATGTAGCATACATATAAAATATAAACAGAAAATATTCAATCTATTTTTTCAAAAAATTAAACTACAATTAATCTTTTATTATCAATACACAAAATCAATAATCAAATGCTATTAATAAAATACATTTCATAATAAATATCGTATAAATAAAATTATCTATAACATTATTTTATATTTTAACTTTTTAAAAACTAAATGTAGCTATAATATATATACATATTTTATAAAATATTAATATTTAAACTAATTTAAATAAAATTATCTATGATTCTAATTTTCTGATTAACCTTTAAACTAATTTAATTTAAATAAAATACTATTAACTTCATTATTATAAACTATAAAAAAGACATATAACTATAATATAGTGCCTGATAATCTCTTGAGAAATTTATTTATCAGCCTAAATACCATCTCTAAACTCACTTATATACATTTATGTAGCCTATAGGATATATTAGACTTAAATATCTAAAACTTAAGATATAAAAGAAAATACCTAAATATTATATTAGTAAAAAAATACACATATCATAACGTCTTATGTAATAATAGAGATTTAAATGTTTAAATGTTTATAAATGTATGCCCCGCCCCGTTTATAAATGTATGCCCCCCCCCCACCACATATATATATGAGAAATGACATAATAGTGCACTATATAATTAGTTATAATAGGTAGTTTTGATTTCACTGTAATGGTTTTGTCTACAAGTGTAATTGTTTACTACTACCCTTCTTATATATTAATGATCCAACAATAATAATTATGTCTGAAAGTAAAAGTTAGTATGTGAATAAAAAATATTTTTGCAGTAGAATTACAATGGATAATTATAGTAAAAGTTAATATGTGGATAAATAATATTTTTGTAGTAGAATTACAATAAAAAATTATATATATATATATATTTTAGTTTTATATTTTCAATGATTATTTAATATATTTAAGGCATGTTTCAGCAACACACAAAGTAACTGTCAGTTATATTTTTTTTATATATTTTTTATATATATATGCGCTCAAAAAAATAAAATTTATCCACTCACACCATTACATTCATGTCTGTCACTGTATGTTACACCTCTCAACATAATTATAAATTACTTTAATTCCAATGTACAATAACAAACATACTAAGAAAAGTCTACAGGAAAGTCATCTAATACAATCAGACTATATACACTGAAGCTCAAGCCTTTCAATTGTGGTTGTACCTATCCACTTTTATAGTAATATAAAATTTATTTCAATTAAATATTAGTTTTAGTTTTTAAATCAAGGAAAAAAAAAATTATAGTAATATTAAAAATTCAATTTTATATATAGATAATTATAATTGTATGAGATCATATTAAATTGTGATAATATTTTGAGTTTATAAAACTAAATTGTTACTTTAGTGCACATGTAAACATCTAAAACATACAATAAAAATACACCAATACAACTTTAATAGTACATTGCATAAGAATATACAAGTAATTTTTTTTAAATCATATTGATTCATATATAAATAATTATTTTAACATATCGATAATAATTTAATTTTTATATTAAATTATACTATTATTATATAATTAATTAAATATTGTAAATATTATATATTTAATTATATTTTTTAATATCTATTTTTTTTTTTTAATAAATTTGTAATAATAATTAAAATGTAACTATTTTGATTGTATTACTTAATATATATTTTTAATTATATTTATGTATTTATTTATTTAATCAATTTAAAGAAAGAAATATCCATCTACTATATAAGTAATTAATTATAAATTCACAAACAAATTTAAGCAAAAAAATAATTATCACTACAAAACAGGGACTAACTACTCAAGGACCTTTAGAAAATGTCTAAAATTCAACTTTAGTCAAATCATTAGATTTGAATATATATTCTATAACTTCAAATTCTAAAACATAAACAAACAATTGATTTCAAAAACATTTGCCACACATTGATTGTAGAAAAAGATGATTAAAATTAATTTAAAAACCATACTAAATAAATTAAAAAATAAATTGACCATTTAAAAAAGTAAAATAAAATAAATATTTGTTTTCAAAAACAATACATAAATATTAGAAATGAAATGTGTTTATTTATAATTGTGCAAACAAGTACTCAGTAAAAGCCAACCATTCCTATATAAAAATGGTCCCTATATATTTTACTTTAGTAAGTCAATGAACTCAGAAAAAAAAAAAATTAGCTGTAACTATTTTATTTGTAAAAAAAAATTGATATTTCAATATTATTTAAATAATAAATTTAAATAAATAAATCAATCAAAAAATAAAAAATGACATTTTAAAAAATAAAATAAATTTTTATCTTTTAAAAACTATGAGGAATCCCACATCCCATCTTACAATTGGAAGGAGAATGTTCCCATGGAGGACTAAAATACCTATATAAGATATTAATAATTTTTATTTTTTAAAAATAAAAATTAATAAAATTTAAGTACATATTAAATTTGAAAAAAAATAAAATCTTTAATTTGAAAAACATATTAATTAAAATTAATTATAAATTATTATAAATTAAAAAAAAATAAAAAATCAACCAACCAAAAAATAACAATCACGCTTTAAAAATGCTAATTACTACATATAAGAGTCACATCCGTTCTGTGGAAAAAAAATAAATAATGTCAAGTGTATTGAATGAAATCAGAAGAAACGCGTACCGAAAAGAAAATAAATAAAAAATGAAAAATAAAATAGAATAAATTACATAAAAAACAAGTCAAGTATATTTGCTCTACATGAAAAGAAATGAAAGTTATGAATTACCTTGGCTGCACTGCAATATTCTGCTTCAGATTGCTTGGAGTAGCGATCAAGGAAAGAACATTTGTCTGCTTTAGTATTTTCCTACTCCAATATTCTTCTTGCTGAGATTACTTGGAGTTGGGATGAAGGAAAGAACATTTATCTGCTTTAATATTATTTTCCTAAAGGAAAGATCACAATCATCCATCCGAGTGGATTAATAATGAGATAAAATCTTTTATCCGGCCCAAAATAAACAACGCAATTATCCCTTCCTGTCATCGCTGTCGGGAATGCTTTAATAATGAGATATAATCTTTTTATACGATGTTATTCGGACTGCCTTCGACGATTCTAGCTTTTTTCTCAATTTACTGTACATATATTTTTATAGCATTTGTTTTTAAATTTTCCTGTAAACAATTACAGTACCTCGATTGTATTGTTTAAAGAAAACATAATATTGTCGGTCTTTATTTTGATGGCATTTTCGGCATCGACTTTAACTTTTTCAGCCATTTTAAGAAAAGAAATATGAGACAACTACAAATTAATAATACTTATAATTTTCCGAAATGCTTTTTCGATGCAAAAAAATTAGGTGGTGTGAAGCACAAAAATATATGTATTATCATGAAATATGAGAGTACTTGCTGATGTGGATGGGCACGATGCCAAGAAGAGGGAAGCTCATTGGCTTCCCAGCATTGCCCTGGCTCTTTGTGCCCTCGCCCCGTAGTTGGTTGGATACTTAGATGTGCGAAACGTCAGTATTTGAGGCAATGCAATAAATTGAAAGAGGTTTGGGACATTCTGTCCACCATATATGAGGTGAAGAATTAGACAAAGATACTCCATCTCTAGTCCAAGCTTCATACTCTCAGTATGAAAGAAGGGGAGAAAGTTGAGGAATTATTATGTTGGGTAGTAGAACTATGAATAGAATTGATTGCGCTTAGAGAAACGATCGAGGACAAGTTGTTGGTTCTGATCACGTTGAGAGCTCTACCATCTTAATTTATCATATTCATTACGACACTGAGTATCACAAATAAAGCAATGTCTTTTGAAGAACTAGTGAATCTGCTTCAACAAGAAGAAGCCATCCAGTTAGTGCAAGAAGAGTTCGAGGATAAAGCCCTGATTTCCAAGCCATGTGGTTCAAAAAGACCACCAAAGTAGACACAACAACAATAGAAATCTAAAAAGGCAAAAAGATGGTGTCATATTTGTTGCACCAATATGCATGATACTGATAGCTATTGGTATAATGCCTTGACACAAGGTTCATCTAGTCAAGAGGGCACATTTGGTAGAGATGATTCACATAAGCCATAGAGACGTTCTCGACGATGGAAGCAACACATACATGTAACGGCATAAAATCTACAGGATGGTGATTCTAAAGAGGAAGTACCCAAAAAATAGAATGCAATGATGCATATAAGGACATTGTTCTTGTCTCCCAAACCTCATCACATAAAAGAAAAGTTTGGTTGATCGATTCTAGAGCTTGCAAGCATATGACAAGATGCAAAGAACTATTTGATTCATTGATGACTTCACCCATTAGAGATAAGGTTCGAATTGCAGATGATAAATAGTATGTTGCAGAAGGAATTGACATTGTCACCTTTCCTCTCAGGATGTGAACTTGTACTCTCACAAAGGTACTGTATGTACTTGGATTGACAACAAATCTCTTGTCTATAAGTAAACTCTTAAATTACAAGGTTAAGGTAGAGTTCATGATAAAAAAAATGGCACAAAATCCTCTCTCATCTCATGGGATGATCACGCCATTGCTAGAGCTTTTTTGAATGATGAATTATTTGTCTTAGATGCAGTTTCATTCGATGATGTTGCTTTCTCTACGTCTATGGTACAATCTACAACATTATAGCATTATCGATATGATCACCTTTCCACTAGTTCTTTGTACCAGGTAAGCTCTAAGGCCATGGTCTGTGGATATCCTTAGTTGGCTCATTCTTTGCCTATTTACCCTAGATGCCATGATGGGAGACAACATAGGGTTATGTTCGAGCTGAGTTCCTCACAAGCCATGGAACATCTTGATGTGGTACATATTGATCTATGCAGACCCCTGCCTACTTCTTTCTAAGGATTCAAGTACTTTCAATTATTTGTGAATGATTTATCTCGCAAAACATGGGTGTTATTTCTCAAGAAGAAGAGTGAATCCTTAACTCATTTTAAGGTCTTCTACTAGCTTGTTGTCACCAGTCAGAGAGACCTCTTTGACTCGTCTACTCATATTGAGGGGGGAATTCACATCAAATTAATTCTTGGCATTCATGAAGTAGCATAACATCAAAAAACACCCAACTACCCCTTATATGGCCTAATGGAATGGAATATTAGAGCAATGTAATTATTTAATCATGGAGATGGCTCGTTGCATGCTTTCCACTATGAAGTTGGATGTGCCATTTTGGGTAGAAGAAGTTCAAATAATTTTGTATCTTCTCAACAAGGCACCTACAAAGATCTTATAAGACAAGATGCCATAAGAGGTATGGAGTGGTAATAAACCTTTGATCTCTTATCTTATAGTGTTTGGTTGTACTTCGTATATTCATGTCCCTATTTAAAAGAGGAGGAAGATTGAACCAAAGACACTCCTGTGCTTTCTGTTGGGGTAAAGTACTACCTCAAAAACATATTATCTCATGGATCTTAAGATAAAGAAGATATATGAAAATCAAGATGTGGTTAGTGATGAGTCATCATTTGACTTATTACCACAAAAGGAGTTAGAACACACCACCTCACATAGACTATTCCCACAATTAGATGATGAGAATGAAGAATCTTGTGACAAAGAATGTGAGGTGTAAGGAGAATTTTTTGTTGATCTTGGAAATATGGAAGATAATTCTTGAATTAAACCAGTAGTAGCATCGACGTTCAAAATGAGTAGAAAATGTGATAATAGGAATTTGACAATAGAAAGGAGGTTAGAACAAGTATTAGTTTCATGAAACAATGAAATCAACACACTAACATGCTAACATCTAAAAGCCTAGATCTTAGGGAGAGCATAATGGAAAAAATACAATTGGAAACCCACCTAAAATGCAATGAAAAATAATCTTTATCTTCCTTGATAACTCCAAATGATTTGTTTGTAGCTTGTTCAGTTTGTGCTCAAAGAGTCTTTGGCAATGGAGCTTGGCTATCTCCTTCTCTCCTTGGCACCATGGCTTGTGGCTTGATGTTGGATTTAGATTGTGATTTTGGCATCATAAAACTATAGATTTTAATCTTTCTATAAAACCAACATTATAAAAATACACTATCCAAGCTCTCCAAATGAAGAGGAAAATGTTTGTATTTATAAATTTAGAAACTAACCCCAACTCAAGGTGAGTTAGAGTGTAGTTTAGTCATAGAATGGGTTCAAACCTAACCTAAATGATTTAATTAACCCCAATAGAGTTAAAATGTGTCAGAATCTCATGGTTTACAATGAATAGGCATGGATGAGATATTTTTAAATATTTACAAAGACTTGATAACTCAGAAAAGGTAATTAGAAAAACCTAGGATATTCATGATTTTTGAATTTCTTTTTTTAGAATTTCATTAATTACCAATGGAAAATCTAACAAGGCATTTAATTAGGTTTAGAATTTTAATAATTTATATTTAGGCTTTTCAACATTTTTAAGATTTGATTTTATCTGTGCACATGCCCCATTTACTAGGTTTATAGGCCAAATTGCATGTTATGATGCCGTATGATGAATAGATATGAATCCATGAGAGGTTTTAGTTGCTTATAGTAGGATACCCCAACTAAGATTGTCGCAAAGAGATTTTGAGCTTTAATGAATGATGCACAATCAAATTTAAGACATTTAGTCATTCTTTAACTTATTTTACAATGTTTAGTAAGAATCAGTTTGAGGTCTGACTAAAGCCATTGGTGGTCAATTTTAGGTATCTACAATTTACCCCTATTGAAGAAGGCATTGAAAGTTATAAGCATAGTAACATCTTCTCAAAAAGTGAAAAGGTCCTATATGTTTACAAATTTAATGGTAATGGATGAATCTATAAAAAAGATTATCAATATCCGGTCACATTTTTACATTTGTAGGTGGACCTATTAATTGGAATTCAAGCTTTAAAATATTGTTATTGCATCGACTACTAAGGTAAAGTATGTGGCAATCTATCATGCATGTTAGGAGGCAATTTGGCTAAAGGGACTATTGGATGTGTTTGGAAGAGATCAATAAAAAATTAAGGTATTAGGTGATAGTTGAAGTGAAATTTATTTGGCCAAGAATAAAGCTTATCAAAGTACGACAAAGAATATTGTGGTAAATTACCATCTAGTCAGATAGGTGACTGATGATGGAAAAGTATCACTTGAAAAGGTTCAAATAATGGAAAATTATGTTGATATATTCAAAAAACTAGTATTATTAGAGAAAATAAAGTGGTGTTTAGCTTCTCTTAGCTTGCAAAAAAGGTGTTGATCTGAACAACATTTTAGGTGATAATTCGGGTGATGGTTCTACCTCAATAGGTGGAAGAACTTCCGCAAGCCATAACTTTTGCACCATATCTCGATTTAACTCCCCTTTTGAATCGTTGGAAAGCTAAGAATGAGGAGAATTTTTTGAGATGACACTAAGCTCTACTGGTAGGTTTTGACATATAGAAAACAAATGGAAGTGCCCCAGTTTTTAATTTTAGTAGTGTAGTCTAAAAATAGTAAGTTTCTAAAAATAGTAATTTCTCAAATTCTGTATTATTGTGAATAATGGAAGTTGAAACACTTAATATCCATTAAGATTAGTGACCTTACACATCCTCCTCCTACCTTTAAAATGTGTAAAAATAAATATTTAACCTGAAAAGGAAATCAAACATCTCTTCTTAGAGATAGGGATATGTTTGGATCTACAAATTTGATCAATAAGGCATCTCTTCTCAAAGATAGAATTATTAAAATTGTGTTATTCTTGTTTATTGAATTATCTTTCAACAAAAGGTTTTGATTTTTGGATCAGTGATATTAGAATGATTTGTCTTTAGAGTGTATGATCTTGAGCATGATGTTAAATTACATGAATCTTTGGTGGAAAATAGAACCAACAGACTATCCACCTGTTCTCTCTAAATGACCTCAAATGGTGGATAATACTGAGACATTCAATCCTTTACAGGAAATGGTGAATGAATCCATCTAGAAGCAGTGAGATTACATGTTACAATAATTCACCCAAATTCTCCAATAAATATTGATGGAAAATTATGGCTCCTCATATGCAACCCCACATCTTTTCAGTGCCCCAACACCCTTCAAGGTTTAGGGGAATTTTGATATCCATACATTTGAAGGAAAAATAAATGCTAATGTAGTAGAAAATTAGTTAGATTAATTGTCATCTTATTTTTCTATAAATAAATTCATAAATTCAAGGTTCAGGTGAATGATGCTCTTTTGAAAGCATCATTGCCTGTCAAGAATTAGTGGGAAGTGTACAAGAAGAGATTTAGCATAGATAATATTGGCCTTGAGGTAGAACCTACCTAGGATGGTTTCATAAAAACTATAAAGGAATAATACTACCCCATTGGAGCATATGATGATCTGTATATAGAGTGGCACCAACTTTGCCAAGGTAAGGAATAGTTTGTTCAAGATTAAACTAAAAAATTTCATTCTCTTTCTATGAGATTGGGTATCCAAAAAAGTGAGAAACATAAGGTTCTAAAATATCATGGAGGATTACAATGGTATATATAGGGGGAGATGAAACTCTTCAATTTAAAAACCCTCAGTGAGGCATACAAGTTTAGAGTGGAGATTGAGCAGAAGCATGGAAGAATGAATATGAAGAGCAAGTCTTCAAAATGGAAGAGTAATAAAGAAGGTCAAACATGAGGGCAAAATTGGAAGCAAAAGGAAGGGGAAAATGTAAAATAGTGTGATTACCACAAATATGTAATTCACTCCAAAGAATAATGTGAAGCCATCAAGTCCCTACTTTTTGAGTCATAATCCTCAATATCTACTGCTCTGTCTCATATACACCCTACAATCGAAGAGGATGAAAAAGAGACTGTAGATGTTGACCTTGATACCATTGTTGCTTAATCATAGACCCATGAGGAGAGACTAGATGACAAGGAAATGTTGTTTCACTCTAAGTTATTAGTGAAAGATAAGCCTCTGTATTTCATTCTTGATAGTGGGAGTCAAAATAATTTAATCTCTATTACTATTGTGAAAATCTCAAATCTATCTATGGAGCCTCACACAAATCCATACAATATTGGATGGTTGAGTCTAGGGATAAACCTCCATGTCACCCACCAATGTCTTCTCTCATATGCAATAAAACCTTTCCAAGATGAGGCCTTGTGTGATGTGGTCAATTTGGATGTTTATGATGTACTCTTTTGTTAGCCATTCTTGTATGATTGACATGACATCTATGAATGAAGAATTCAAAGGATCACCCTCACTCTTGGAACATGGTGATATAGGTTACCAAATGTACCATCTTCTAAATTTATCTCCCTAAGTAGTACCAAAAATTTCATTCTCATGGTGGTCAAGCAATAGAAATCTAAGATGGTCGATAATGCAGCCCTAAATACACAAATAACATAATAAAATAAGCAAATAGATACCAATCTAAGGAATTTCATGGTCTTACATCCACAAAATGATGGTTAGATAGAAATGGTGAACCATCAGGCCCCACACAGTGCCATAAAGCATAGTTCGTTCTAAGTATGCATCGAGAATCAAATCAAAACAAAACTACCACACTTGATGAAAAATATTGATGCAATGGGGACCATTGTTTCTCAAGGAGGGAGGAATGATCCAAGCAATATTTTAGTGACAATTCAGGTGACAGGTCTACCCCAATTGGTAGTAGAACTTCTGGGAGCCATATCTATTCCCTGTTTGAATCCTTGGAAAGCTAAAAATGAGGGGAATACCGTGAGATGGCACCAAACTTTTCTTGGTGGGTTTTGACCCTTAAAAACCAAATTAAAGTGCCCCAATTTTTAATTTTAGTAGTGTAATATAAAAATAGTAAGTTTTTAAAAATAGTAAGTCGAATTCTGTATTGTTGTAAATTGTGGAAGTTGAACCACTTATTCTCTCTCAATATTGGTGACCTTCCACATCCTCCTCCTACCTTAAAATATGTATAAATGAATATGTAACTTGAAAAATAAATTAGACATCTCTTCTCAGAGATAGGCATATGTTTAGATCTACAAATTTTATCAATAAGACATCTCTTCTCAGAGATAAGATTATTACAATTATGTTGTTCTTATTTTTTGAATTATTTTTCAACCAAAGCTTCTGCGTTTTGGATCAGGTGATAAATTGATTGATAATATATCAAGTGAAATTTTTTATCAAAGTTGAGATTATTAGATATGTGATAATAAAGTTAAATGTTAGATCCCTTTGTGGCACAGTTTGTAGCCACTCTTCAACAACCCTCCCCCTTTCTGTGCCCCCCACCCACTACCACACTATTATCATATGCGGTCAAATAGGGTAGTGATACTTTATGGTTCCCCTTGGCAAGCATTCATGGGAAATGTCCCCTAAGAAAAAAATCAAGAAGTCAAACCCCTATTTTTAGGAAGATGAATTCCATTGAATTCTATTTTTATGAAATAAATTTTTAATGGCAAATTTACTCTCTATTTTTATGAGGAATCCAAATGGTGCTCTTTCCCAATTAGGTTTATTTATCTTTATTGAGTTCACACATAATCGATGAGGAGTTAACTTGTATCTAGTCATCTTGAGTTAGAAAAGCCTGATATCTTGCATCGTGGATGTTTCCTTAGTTCTGCTAAGGTTTTAGCACATAATTGTGGTGTTTTCTCTTAAGCATGTTTCATTGAAATATCCATGTTATTGTAAATTTATATTCTATTTATTTGTTATATAATACTAAAAAGTATCTATTTTCTTAATAGTTCATAGGAGAGCTACAAAATAGAGTTGTTAAAGTCATGTATTGTAACTCACCATTGCTAGCTAGAATATGTGCTAGGTAGATCAAGATTGAATGAAAGCATCAGAGTAGTGGTCACATTTTGTGTTCAATTCTTGGAAATCAAAATTATATGAATGGGATCTCATATTCACATTGTTTATGTTTTATTACATTTTCATAATAATTGGATAGATTGTCATTCTTTTAAGATGGTTGAGGTCCAATGTTTATTTTAAAATATTTAGAGAATGACTATCAAATCCACCTGATGGATTCTTAGTTTATTTTATGATGTCTTTTTTTAATTTGTTTCACCTACTCAACATTACTTTCAATATGGTACAGATAGCAAATAACACAAATTTATCTTTACAAATACCCTTCATTTTTATAATGTAATTATTTTACCTCTTCCTAATAGTGGTTTCTTATGTTGTTAGGGTGGATGGGTGCAATTAAATTTTTTGTTAAGAGTGTTTCCATACTGAGAAGATAATAATAAAAAAATATTAATAAATCTTCACCTTTAAGATAAAAT
Organism: Torreya grandis; assembly: GCA_037957365.1. Taxonomy (NCBI): domain Eukaryota; kingdom Viridiplantae; phylum Streptophyta; class Pinopsida; order Cupressales; family Taxaceae; genus Torreya; species Torreya grandis. Next base: position 5,115,430 of record JARHVA010000120.1, on the reverse strand, counting down.
TGTTAAAAAAATTCCTAAATAGCTCAATTTTTTAGGTGTTACAAATAAATTTAATTATTACTTATTTGCTTTGATATTCAAATTGTTATGACATCAACTACCCATTTACATATATAGGATAAGGTTGTTTTGGGAGGGTCACTAATAGTCAGTGAAAAATGCCCAAATACAAGTACAATATGTGGTTAGATGCACACCAACACCACCACAACAATGAAAACAATAAAATCAATAAATAAATTTTGCATGGATTAACATACGGTTTTGAGAGGGTCATTAGGATTTTAGCAAGATTTTTGAGGTTTAAAATGCAATAAACGAACATTTTCAGAGCTAATATTGAAGATGTCATGTCTTAATGGGACCTATAAAATGGGACCTAGAGAAGGAGACTGATTGTAGTCTAGCCTTTACATCTTATTTCTCCTAATACAATATCTAGGATTCTCATTATTTCTAACTCAGAGAAGGTGTACACATGGGTGCTCAAACATATAATTTTTGATGAGAGAGTTACACTGATTGCTCATTTTTAGAGTTATTTCATTAAATTCACCAAGTTCACCTATATATATGTCAAAGGATACAAAGGTAGAGCAAAGTAGCTTCCTCCATATATAAGTGACTAGGTTCTACTAATAAATATATGTAAGAAAATTTTAGGTGTGCATTTTTTGTATAGAGATAAGCATAAGGTAGGGATTTAGTCCCCACTCAGTCTCAATCACTACACTTTTAGAACTACCACTATTGCTAAGGTCATTGATGCCATCATTTACAAATTCATAATACATCTCCATTACAAGAGGCTTTTATTCGATAGTAAAATATTTATAGAAAGTAATATATGATTTTATCACAAACACATTCCATTAATTGAAGATTATAGGGTAGACTATGATGATGACTATGATGTATGAATAAGGGCTTACTACAAATGAAGTTTTGAATAAATTGTAGAGTACAAACTAGAAAATTTGCATAAGGGGATTATGGATGATTGTCATGAGATTCAAGAACCAAATAATAATAATTTTCTTTTATAAATAATACACCATTTATTAGCTCCTTAAATCATTAACTTCGACGTTCACATTAAAGTAGTCATATTTAGTACCATGATTTGGCTCAATAATAATATGAAATTTTTTATAGCATCACAAGGATCAAAAGGTCATTTATCTTCATCTAGGTCCACCAAACCAAAATCAATAATTTTTTCAATGGCATCTAGGTCCAATGTTCCTAGTGTCACTTCCCATAATGTTACTACAATAGGATGTGGTAGTTGTGGAGAAAACCTGAACAAGGATAAAATGCTAGAGAAGGCATGTGGGATAGGCTTATCCACAAAGGTAAAACTGAATATTAATAAATCCCTATCTCCATTGAAATTGATTTCTCAAGATGCTACCACTCTTCATATAAACACATGTGTTGATTGACAAGACCAAAGATCAATGCATTACTTCTAGTGAAGAAAAGAACCACATTTCACCTGAGCTAAAATCATAATACGCTTCTCATCAAGATTTGTTACCATCTCAACTTCATGTGTCATCTCTAAGGCCCCTAATCCCTCATGTGTCTCCATATCACACTAATCCTATAAGACATCCAAGCCCACTTCATGTCTCAAATTTCATTTCCAACTCATCCAACAAGAGCTTCAAATTCAGGTCCTCAAATTTTGAGTCATGCCATTGATAAAATATTTGACTAGGTACTATCAATTTTGAATAATAAAAATAGGATAGTCAAAGCTTCAAACCCTCATTTTTATGTAGTTTCACATCTTTTCCAAGCCCCTTTTCCATATAAATATAAACTACTGCTAGAGTGATCTTTCATTCATCACTTGCACACTTCTTTGAGGTGGCAACACCCATTGGACATGAAAATGAGGAGGAACTTATGTTGGATGATTTTGATCTACAAAGAACATATATGGGAGTGCCCAATTCCTTGAGGTGGCAGTACCCATTAGACATGAAAATGAGGATGAACTAACATTGGGTGATTTTAAGCTATAAAAAGCATATATGGGAGTGCCTACTCATGAAAGTGACTTTCCTAATTTTAGATTAATTGTAAGGAGAATCTAGAAAAGGATTGATGGAGATGATAAAAAATAAGAAGATCTGTAAGATAGAGTTTGTGAACTCACCAAATATGTAAAATATATTCTCAACACACTAGAAACTCTAGCAATATCATTTTCTTTTAAAATAATTTTTTTGTTGATTCACAAGAATCATATCATGGTAGTGGGTGAACTCAATAGTTTTAAAGAAGCTAGTATGGTTTGAGTGGAGCAACTCTTAATCAAAGGATTAATCACAAACATTGGTCGATTATAAATTGAACAATCAATAAATAGTTTCAAAACATGCATATAATCGAAATGGTTATATTGTTGCAGTTGAAATTGGATTTTTTTTTGCATCATCTAATTACGCTCAAACAATTTCATATCCACATTATTAAAATTATAAATAAAAATGAAAGTAAAAGTTACAAAACGTGTTGGACACATTGCAGTAATCTTTAAATTACTTGGACGAGAAGGGCCAAAAAAAAAAAACCAAATTATCTTTATGCTTTTTAAACTTTTGGAAATCAACCGACATTCGTCCCCACCTGGTTTTCAAATAAGGCATATTAGTCGGCCAAAAAGAGTACACGGAATGCTACTCTTTACGCCCAGTGGAAGATTATTATTCTTCAAAGCTTTACAGATTTATAGTACCCTTGAGTAAGAAGAGTTGCTTGTAAGCCATACGGATATCGCGTGCAATGCAGAACGTTTTTCACCACTGAACGGTCTTCAATCATTCCAGACCAATTTTTTTACTTCATCTACTGTAGATATGTATAGTGTTTGTTATTGTACCATAGCTACAGTACCTTCATTGAATTGTTGGAAGGAATATGGCTCCTTTTTCTTTTATGGTGATTGCGGAATCGACTACAGTTATTTTATTGGATTTCAAAATGAAAAATAAGACTAAACTTTACTTGAAGAATATTTATAACTTTACGAAGTGTTTATATATACCAAATATTTTGAATACAAAACATCTTGAAGTGGTGTCAAGCGTTGAATAATCTCTGTGCTTGTGTTGATGAGTGTTTGAAAAGCAATGGCCAAACAGAAAGGAGCCCTTTGGCTTCCCGGCAATGCTCCCGCGGTCTGCGGTTCTAATATCCAGTTAGCTGGAGCGTTTGCCGCGCAGAATGTGAGCATGCCCGGTATAAATCGAGAAGAGGAATAAAATGATCTGATTGGCAAGCAATTGTCAATTGATTCGGCAAAACCCACGCTGTTTGTGTGATATTTTCTGCCACTACAACCTATAGAGGGCTTTGGACAACTATTGCTGCCTCGTTCATTAGTCTATGCACTCACATTGCCACTGAGTTTTTCATTGCTACAATCAAGAATGAAGGGCGTTCATGGGAGAGCTCCTAAATAGAGGTGCTGAAATCATGGATTATAACTGGTGTTTGCCAGCCAGAATATGTAGCGTGATCGGAATTCAGTGCAGGGGTTGGATTAGTGGTCACATTTTGTGTGGCATTCGTGGACATCAAAATTATATGAATGAGATACTCATTTTTCATGCAAGATTCGCATTGGTTATGTTTCGGTGCATTTTCATAATAATTGGATGGATTGTCATTCTTTCCAGACGGTCGAGGGCCGTTCTTTGTTTTCACATAGTAGTCCAAAGCCCTCCGTAGGCTGTTGAGGCCATGGCAGGAAGCAAATATCCCACAAACACACAGAGTGTGAGTCTTGCAGAATCAATTCATAGTTGGTTTTCTAACAATGCATCGACCTTCTTTTCCTCGCCCTTCCGTTAAATAGTGACGTTCCGCACGTCTAAGTATCCAACAAACTACAGGGCGAGGCTACAAAGAGCCAAGGCATTGCTGGGAAGCCAATGAGCTCCCCTCTGCTCGGCCTTCCACACATCCCATAACATAAATATAATAAAGAGCGTCGTGCCCATCCAGATCAGTAAGTCCTCGAGCTGGTATGCCATGATTGATCCGAACACTGAACAACACAACCACGATTATACAGATATTTCTGCGCTTCACACCACCTAAATTTTTTTGGATGAAAAAATCGTTTGGGAAAATCAAAAATATTTTTAATTTGAAGTTGTCTTAATTTTCGTTTGTTAAAGTGGCTGAAATAGTTCATGTCGGTGCCATCAAAATAAAGACTAACCATAATATGTTTCCTTTAAACAATACAATCGCGGTACTGTAATTGTATTATATTGAAAGTAAAAAACAAATTGTGTATGAATGGCTGAACGCACGCGCAATCAGGCGTGTGTACACGCGCAGTAAATAAGAAAAAAAACAGAGAATCGTCGAAGGTATTCCGAATATTGTATATAACCCTTATACGCAGAAGCGACATTGTAATTTTCTTTTTATAAATTGGGTATTTGTAAAGTGAAACAGTGTAAATCAGTAGTTATATCCCACTCAAAATTTATGGGCGTTTACCCCGTATCATATGTTCTAAATGATAAATGTCGATAACTGGGAAGAACAACTTTGAGTTGTGGAAACTCAAAGCACATGATGTGTTGGTGCAACAGGGGATGCACAATGACCTAGACGGAAAGGCAAAGAAATTTGTGATGATAAATGTCGATAACTGGGAAGAATTGGATACGAAATCTCTTAATATAGTACAATTGTGTTTAGCTCTTAATACAAAAGGTCTGGAGAAAAGATTGTGGTAGGCTTATGGACTAGATCATAAGACCTATACATGGTGAAATCTATAATAAATCATATTTACTTGAAGAGATAGGGATATACATTGCGAATATGTGAATGAAAGAAGTAATGAAAATTATTGATTATTTAAATATTTTGTTATACCAGTTGACTAGTATTAGGGTGAAAGTGGATGATGAAAACTCGATACTCACCTTGTTATATAATTTGCCAAATTCTTGAGATCATATAATAACTTCCATTAACTTTAGTATTGCTAGTGAGATTGACTATGATTTTGTTGTGGGTTTATTATTAGTTGAGGAGACCAGGAGAAAATTCAGTTTAGAGACTTCTATGCCTGAAGCTATGGTTGTTTGTGGAAGATATAGAGAAAAAAGGCAAAGCTGAAGAGGAATATTTATATCTAAATAGAAGCCAGGAAGATTAAGGCAAAGTGTTGGCACTGTAATAAAGCAACACATCTTAATAAGGATTTATAAAAAAGAAAATAAAGTGAAAAGAAGGAAGAATCCACGAAGGAAATGAATGAGGTTGAAAAAAGTGAAGGTATGAATGATGAATTTTTATTATTTTGTAATGTTTCCTCTTATCATCATGAATGGTTATTAGATTTAGATGCTACACATCACATGTGTCCACATAGGAGTTCATTTTCTTCTTACCAAACCCTTGATGGAAGTTCTATTCTTTTAGGAAATAATATTCCCTGTTAGATTGAAGTGATTGATAGCATTAAGATAACAATATTTGATAGTATAATAAGGACTCTAATATAAGTAAGACATTTATCAAAACTTAAATGAAATTTGATTTTTTTTAGTGAATTAATTCTTACATTTATATTTCATAGGTCACGGTGGAGCTCTTAAAAAGTCTAAGGGTGCCTTAGTCATAATGAATGCTCTAAAAATGGGAACCTTTACATATTACAAGGGAGTGTGGATATTAGTCAACCAGATGTAGTATCTAAAATATTAGAATGTCCTTTTTTATGGCATATACATTTGAGCCACATGAGTGAGAAAGGGTTAAAGGTAATAAAAAATTATGAGTTACTTCCTAAATTAAAATCTTTACATTTGAATATATGCAAGCACTATGTTTATGGAAAATAAAGTAGATAGAAGTTTAGTGCAAGATGTCATGTAAGTAAAAGAATTCTTGACTATATTCATTTTGATGTGTGGGGTTCAACCCCTGTAATTTTATATGGAGGATCTTTATAATTTGTTATGTTGATAAATAATTACTCTATAAAATAATGGGTTTACTATTTGAAAATAAAGTATGGTGTTTTTAGTTTATTTAAGAAATTTTGAGCTTTGTTTGAGAAGAAAACTGGAAGGTCAATTAAATTTTTAAGAACAGATAATGTAGGCAAGTTCACATCCTTAGAGTTTTAGAACTATTATAAGGCTCTTGAGATTGAAAGGCACAAAACCACCAGCTACACACCACAACAAAATAAGGTTTTTGAACACATAAATAAGACTCTTTTATAGAGATCAAGGATCATGATTAGTAATGTAAATTTTGATAATCATTAATGGGTAGAAGTAGCTTGTACAACTTACTATTTGATAAATTATTCACTATCATTTGCAATATAATATAAGATTATTGAAGAGGTATGGATAAGCCATCATGTGGTTATTTATATTTGAATTTATTTGGTTGTAATACTTATGGTCTTACTAATAAGAATCAACATTCAAATTTAAACCTACAATCCAAGAATTACATCTTTGTTGGGTATGGTGAAGGATTTGGTGTTAAGAAATACAAAGTATGGGATCCTATTACCCACAAAATCATCACTATTAGAGGTGTATAGTTTGATTAATCATCCTTTCTAAAATTAGATCTAAGAATGAAAGAAAAACATGAACCATAACATATACATGTTAATATTGAAATCAAGCCATCTTTAGATTCTAAAAATGATGAAATTCATCTATATTTTGATGGAAAATATGTGGAATATGTTGAAGGTTTATAACAGATGGAGGACACACCTCAACAACCAAAATAAAGGTCAAAACATGATCAAACACTTCCATAACTAGTATGGAGATCTACATGTGCCAGGGATCCTCCTAGTAAGTATATTCCCAATATTTTAATTATTTTAACTTCTAATGATGAAAAACCTAGTTATTAATAGGAAGCATTGGGGGATGAGGATAGTGCCAAATAGAAAATAGACAATGTAGGATGAAATTGATACCTTGTATAAGAACAAGTCATGATACCTAGTAGAAATTCTAAAAGGCATAAAATCTATTGGCTTCAAATGGGCTTACAGAAAAAAGATAGATGTTGATGAAAAGGTTGAAAGATATAGGGATAGATTGGTGGCAAAATGATTTACACAGAAAGAAGGTATTGATTACCATGAAATATTTTCATCAGTTATTAAACTTGTTTCAATTTTAGTTATTTTAGTATTAGTGGCTTTACTTGATTTGGAGTTAGAGTAGTTAGATCTTAGAACAACATTCTTGCTTGGAGATTTAGAAGAGGATATATATATGGAACAACTTAAGGGTTTTGTACAAGATATAAAAAATTATTTATTTGTAAGCTTAGAAAATCATTGTATGGCCTAAAACAATCACCTAGGCAATGGTACAAGAAGTTTGATTCCTCTTCATGGAGCCAAAATTATGTTAAAAGTGAGTATGATCATCGTGTTTGCTTCAAGTTTTTAGATAGTGCATTATTCATTATATTGGCATTGTATGTTGATGATATATTTGTAAAACTCAAAACCATGGTAGAAATCAATAGTTTAAAGGCTCATCTAATTAGGACATTTGATATGAATAATATAGGAGTAGTAAAACAAATATTAGGCATGAAGATAAATAGAGAAAAGAAAACTAGTAAGCTTTGGTTATAAAAACAAAAGTCTTTGGAAAAGATACTAATTGGGTTTATTATGAAGTATGTGAAACCAATTAGTATCCCTTTTACTTCCCATTTCAAGCTTTATTCATGTTTATGTCTTAGTAGTGATGAATAGAAGCAATATATGTCTCATGTACTATATGCTAGTGTAGCAGGTAGTTTTTTGTATGATATGGTATGTACAAGGCTAGAAATTTCACATGCAGTTTGATTTGTCAGGAGATATATGAAAAATCTAGGTAAAGACCATTGCAAAATAATGAAGGTGGTGTTTTGATACTTTCAAGGCACAAGTGACTATTGCATCAATTATAATAGATATGGTTATTTTATTTGTGGATATGTCGATTTCGATTTTACACAAGATTTGGACAAAATAAGATTAAAATCTGGTTATGTTTTTACATTTACAAGTGGACCTATTAGTTGGATGTCAAATTTTCAAATGACCATTGATGTAACAAATACTGAGGTAGAATATGTAGCTTCCTACCATGCTTGTTAAGTGGTAATTTGGTTAAATGTTCTATTGGGTGAGTTTGGAAGAGATAAATACACAATAAGGGTATTATGTGATAGTTAGAGTCTAATTATTTGGCCAAGAATCTAACCTATCATAGTATAATAAATCATATTGCAGTGAAGTACCATCTTGTCAAATAGGTGATTGATGAAGGAAAAGTAGTACTTGAAAGGGTTCACATAGAGGAAAATAGCACTGATATGTTCATAAATCTAATCTTTTTAGAGAAGCTAAAATGGTGTTTGGATTATCTTAGATTTTAAAAAATGTGATGAGTTGGTCGGCAATATATCAAGTAAAAATTATTGTCAAGGTGGAGATTGTTAGATATGTGACAAAAAAGATAACTTTTAGATCCTTTGGCAACATGATTTATATCCCATTCCTAACAAGAGGGTGCATGGGGGGTGTCAAAAAATTAAAGATTCAAACCCCTATTTTTAGGAAGACAAATTCCATTAGATTCTATTTTTAGGAAGAAATTCCTATCCAAATTTTCTACTGTATTTTAAGGAGGAATCCTAATGGTACTTTTCCAATTAGGCATATTTATCTTTGTGGAGTTCTCACGTAATCTACATAGTCACTTTGCATGTAATCAGCTCATCTTATAATTAATAAAGCTTGATAGGATACACTGTGGATGTTTCCTTAGATTTAATAATATTTTACCGTGTAAATGCTATGTTTTGTATGCTTAATTATCTCTATTATTCCATTATGTTATTATTTTGTTGTTGAAGAGTGTGTGGTTTCCTAATAATATAAGTGTTATGGAAAATGATATTGTATAATACAAACTAAAAATAATAAATCAAAAATAAAATGTATAATGGAAACATGAAAGAATAAATCACAAATTTAGAGTGTATTAAAAAATAGATTTGCAAAGGACAATCATGAAATTTTCTCAAAATCATTTAATAAATGGATATACTAGAATCTTCATAGAAATACAACAAGAGATTATATTGATATAAAATAAACCTTGCTTACAACACAAATCTACAATGATTTGTTAAACCCTAAACTAGAAAGACAACAACTACTTCTAAACGGAGATGGTGTCAATGGATACTATTATAAATAAAAAGATCACAAGGAAAACATGAAATAAACTGGAGGGGAATTTTATCATAGCTTTAAAATTTTCTAATATTTTGTTTTTGCTTGCATATTTGAAAGATTGGTGTGCTTTTCTAGTGCTAATTAGGACCTGAAATACCTTCAATATTACTCACATGTTATTATTAGATCATTACCATAGTTATGCTCATTCTAATTTTATCATCACTTTTTCTATTGTTTGGCTACGAAAAAATCAACAATTATTATTAGTGTTATTCTCAACTATTAGTAATTAAATATTAGCTCTTTTACTCTTTCATATACTTTCATGTATTGGACCACACATAACTAATAAGCCCTCCACCTTATCCCTATAAATATTAAGTGTCTAACATTAAACCCCTCACCCCTCACCCCTCTCCTAATAATTATTGTAGTGAAAGTATGTTATTTTAACAATAATAATTAAAGTGAAAGTATGTTATTTTATTGTTAAAGAAAGTATGCTATATAAAAGAAACACCCCATATTTAGTCCTTAGCAAGCTAAATAAAAATATATAACATGTCGGGGGCTAATAAAAAATGTAATTTAAATATTAAAAAACAAATTATCAGAGTGGAGAATTCTTCCATTATTTTAAGGTAATTGAAACTTCCAAACCCAACATTATTTAGGTAAATATAACTGATTTATAGGACTTTTAAATTACAGTTAGTTGCTTAAATTACTGCATAGGATGAGTCCAACATGTCATTATGTATATTTTCCACCTACTTCATATTCCTTCACAAATTATCGTTCAAATGCACTAGAATTATTCAAATTCACTAGAGAAGAACGATTATAGAAAGAGTAAATTAATATAATTTAAGATAAAATAAAAAATAATTATAACAATATATATAACAAGACTTATACACCCTAACTATGAATGGTGGCATAAAAAAATTAGAAAAATGTACTGCACCGTAACTACGAATCAAATACGCATCCTCCCTGCCTGCTCATCTTCTCTAAAAACTAAAAAAATTGATAGAACACTATCATCTACAAATCCCATTCCTCTACTCAAAGATTGACCTTGCATTTTTTATTACTAAGATTCACACTAATGTTTGTAGCTAGTCTGTCGACCCCCAGCTTGCAGCACAAGTGGAAAGAAATATTTAGGGTTTCCATTTTTCCAAAATTGACCTTCACGGAAACATCCATCTTCAAATACAAAGGAGCGATTCCCTATTGTTGATATGCATTCAATGATGTAATGCTTCACTGGTAATCTCCACATTAGTCTTGTTGAGAGTAACGGTAGGAAATGTAATCTCCACAATAGTTTACATCTCTTTTTATGTAGACCAAATTCTTGCTTTTACTTTTTTTGTTCATCGTCGTTGGAGTAGTGCAATTTACTCTGATTTCAAGCAAAGCTCTCGACATTTAATTTTTTTTTTTTTTTTTTTGAAACGGGACGGAAGTGTGTGGGAGGGGCACATCTACTTTTATACGCAGTCCTCTACCTTTTATCTTTTAATTTTTTTCTGATAGGTCTTTTAGTAACACTTTTTTTTCTTCTTCTACTTTTTTTATTGTATTATTTTTATAAACTAGAGTAAATTTTATTTTCTAGAAAAGTTTGTTGTTATTTTTTGATTGTTTGGTTTTTCTAGTTTATTCTTAATGATTTATTAGTTATAATTAACATTTTTTTGTAATAATAAGAGTTGTAACAAATGGTATTTTTTTCAAATTCAATATATGCTTAAAGTCATTCTTAATTTAGTTTTATTTTTTTAAAATGGAGGGCCACTAATGTCTTATATGGGTATGATTGATCTTTCATTGGAACTTCTCCCTCAAATTGTAGGGTGGGCCATGACATTCTTAATGTTTGTTGTATAATTTTTGGAAAATAAATATTAATTTCATTTTTTGAAATAAATCAATTTTTTGAAATAAATTTATTTTTTGATTTGTTGATTTATTTTTAAATTTATTTGGAAGTAATTTTATAATTTATTTTTTGGTGAAGAAGGTGGCGACTATATTTTTTACCATCTTAATTTCAGATTTGATTGATTCATCTATGTTATTGACTATTTCCTTGTTCCCACTCATATGGTTGTTTCAGCCACTATCAAAAACCATATTTATCTACTACTTTGCTCGGCTATGTTGCAAGTTATAAAACAAATTCACCCATTTCATTCCTATAACTTTCAGCCTCTTTTCCCTTAGATAAATTGGAATTTTTCTTATTCAAACCCTACTCTTTATTCCTACATCAATTTTCATAGAGTCTGTACTTTTGCAATAATAGCATTGGACATTAGACTTTTCGTACCTTTTCTGTATAACCTCCTCTTGAAGTGTCTCTACTACTTCCTCTTCTTCTTCCATGTTATTCTTGATTCTTATGCATTCATCCTTCTTGGTTGTTTCATACTCTACTTATAATATTTTCTCCTCTTCCCATACCTCTCACATTTACATTTGACTTGAAGGATTTCTCATGAGAAGAGCGAACATGCCTATTCAATTGTTGTTCATGGGTTTGAAAGGAAACCATTAGATCATCAACTTCCATTTAAATCAAGTCCTTAGACTCTTCTATTACAACCATAATAGGATCAAACCTGATTAAGGAACTTGTTAAGATCTTATATATGATTCTATGGTCTTCAATAGTATCTATATTACATCTTATTTTGGATTTGTTAGGATTTAATATTCATAACATTATTAATTATAATTTAAGTTTAATTATGTTAAACCTATTATATCATGTTAGTTGGTTTTTTTATTATCATAAATTTTATTCCCGTGATGATTTTTAGTCATGACTAATCTAGTTTATTAGATCCTATTTTCTAGGATGTTGTTGTGCTACCTCCATGGCTATATAATAACCTTTTTTTTGTTTTCATTTATATGTTGAACATAAAATATTGTGTGACATTATTATCTCTATGAAAAACATATCTTTCGCTCTCCAATTTGCCAACAATTTGGTATCACAACCAAGTTACTTTCTAAGCATAATGAAAGATTAAATCATTTTTATCGATAACTCAAGTATTTTTTGTTATCCCATTGATGAAATCACCTCTTGATAGTAGTTTATCTTAGATTATTAATATAGCTACTCTTATTTTAATAATATAGTCTTTGTAAGTTCACAATATAGCCAAGAGGTGAAGCATAGAAATCACTTGGGAGTAGATGTTGTAATATATAGTCCTTGTGTGCAGCCAAGTTAAACTGTATAGCCTAAAGATCGATGCACAGTAAAAATTCTAATTGAAAACTGACTAAGAAATGATCTATAGTAGAAGACTCATGATACAGCCATGGAAGGTTCAACACAGCCATAAGCAAATATGGAAGACATGTTTGATCGATTCCTTGGATGAACTTTATAAAGATCATGGTCTCTATCATTATGAAGGCATATTTGTTAATATATGCCTAAATCCTCCTATTTGGATTTAACAATATAAAGTGTAGTTTATCAAACTTTTCCAAAATGAGAAGGTGTGGATAATATATTTTTCAGAGTACATGATTCTAGATTAGCTATACTTAATTAATTTCTCAATGTATTTTATGTGCATCTTTCCATGGCTATAGTTTCCTCCCTTGAGATAAGTCAGTATAACATTGTTGTTCATGTTGTCAATCCATACATCTATTTATGCAAGTCATGTCATTTGATTACGTTAGTAATTTTTTTTAGTGGTCATATCTTTAATTTTAAGTATTGTTTAGATTTAATTTTGATAAAGTCAAATCGTATTTATATGATCAATATAAAAAGCCATTTATGTATTAAAGTTATTTGCTTATATGTACTTGATTAGCTTTGGGTCATGTCATATGTTTCTCATATTATCTAGACATGTCTGGTAAAGGTTCCAGGCTTTTAAGAGCCAAGCCATCATTATTTAGGTATTTATAATTGTTATGCTAAAATCATATAGTGTAGTGTAGGTATTATGTCTAAAATTTAATTGTAGGTTAAATTAATCTATTCTTTTGGTTCATTTAGTTATGTCATCTTAAAAGTGTATATAAATAATTTATGTGTTTGTCAAAAATATAAAATATCATAATAGTCTTTATGTCATAAAAAGTGTCAATATTTTGTTTTGGGTCCATTGTCGATATTGTCAAAGTCAAAAATCTCTTGTATGGATACATTATTGGGCAAACCCAACGTCTTGAGTCGTATGTGTCAGTGGGAGAGTTTTATCTTCATAAATGACAGGCAAGGGTTGATGTTCAAAGCCATATTTGTTGAGTGAAGCATCTTCATTTACTAGAGGCTGGAGGACAATTGGCATCCTCTCATGAGTTGCCTAGGATGGGGTTGCATCATTATTATGGTGACATTTTTTTAGTATGTTTGTATTATGTTGTATGTGATGTGAGTGTGTAGTGTGGTTTTTAATAAAATACGGATCATTATTTTCCATTTTAATACCTCTTAATGAAGAACATTGTGGGGATCAAAAGCACTAAAGTAGCATGTGATTCTTGGAAAATTATTTCTAGAAATTTGAGAAGCCACAAAAGGTGTTAAGTAGAGAGATGTACTCCCATCACTTCCAAGTTTGTGGTAATCTTGTAAGGAAAAATGAAAGTGCCACCAAGACCATGAACCCACAAAGATGGCATGCCACCTCAAAGGTGAATAGGCTACACAGAGAGTGTAAAAGCTTTTTACTGTGTTTGAATTAAAGGGGTACTAAGAGTGAATAATGTTAAGGTGGTGAATGTTAGGATTTAATCTTCATAACATTATTAATTATTATATAGGTTTAATTATTTTAAACCTATTATAGCATGTTAGTTGATTTGTTATTATCAAGAATTATATTCTCATAATATTTTTATTACCTATGACTATATCAGGTTATTAGATCCTATTTTTAGGATGTTGTTATGCTACTTCCATGACTATATAATAACCTTTATTTTGTTCTAGTTTATAGACTAAACATGGTATATTATGTGACATTATTATCTATGTACAAAACATGTGTTCCATTCTCCAATTTGCCAATAGGCTTGTACCAAATAAGGGCACCTACTAATTTTTGACATCATTAAAACTAATTAATACTATTTCATATATGATCAAGGATAGATTTGTGGATATAATTTTTATGTTTTAGTTATTTGTTGATATACTTGACTAATAGATATGTGGAATTATGAATGCTTGTTGATTTATGCATGATTAGTTGTATCTATTACCATATAGTCTTTATTGTATTCGATGTGTAAATCCTTATTAGAAATTATAGAGAAGCTACCTTTGATTTGTCATGATTAACATCGTTAGTTATATTATGTGGCCATCATGGACATGTAGTTGATTGTTCTCATTAAATTGTAAATAATATATTCTAGTTAAATTTCAAGAAGGAGAAACTAAAAATAAGTAAGAGACCAAGGGTTTAAATCTTATTAAGATTGTGATTATTTTATTGAATGGTTATATCAATCATGATTAGTGTTCTTAATGCTTAGATAATTCATGTTGAATTTATTGTATATGTATTATCATGTGGCTTCTTAGTTGGGGAACATGTTTTTTCAATCCATGTTAATATTTCTATCCTATGGTGATAAAATATGTTATGACTACATCAAAATGTAGGGTTTTGACATTATAGTTAATGTATTGATTAAACTTGAAAAAATTAGACCTATGTTAAGGTAACTTTGATAATTATATTATTTCTCTAATAATCATGTTGGAGACGTAAATATTGCATAACTAATCATGATGTTTTATGGTTAATGGGAGTTCATCACTGACATTAGGACCAACATGCCTCTTAAGTATCATTTTGTTCCAACCTTGCATGGGTTCCTATTGCTAAATCAATATGTGAATATATTTCACCTATGGAATATTTTTGAATAGACTCATTTATCATTAGTAAAGACGTTAATAGATTACGCCATGATAATAAAATATTATAGCTTATTGCATGGTGTTTGAATTAAAATCATTCCTTGGTCGATGGATTGATTTAATAAATTTAATAACCATCATTGCAACCATGAAATATGGCCCTTTAGTCAAAAAAATAAAACAAAATATTTTTTTGTTATCATTTGGCTCCATCCCATCTGAAGTTGGGCATTGAGATTAAAATGAAAATTTCATTTATTTTGGGTAAAATATCATTAGGGTTTGAATTTATGACATCCAATATAATGGTGGAATGTCAGATGAGGGTGGGTGGAGAGAAGGGAAATGTATTGCAATAATGGTGGCTGGTTGAAAATGGATGAATAAAAGAAATTGGCATAGATGATTTAGGGAAGTTTTTGGGTGATACCATGGGAGATTGAAGGCCAATATGGCCATTTGATGGGAAGGTAAGGAAATAAAAAAATAAAACAAACCTAATATATTTATAGGAACATTACTTATATCATTTTGTTAAGCTATTATACATTAAGTATTTGTAATAAAAATGGTTTTCATATATCTTTAATCATAAACTATCATAAGCACACCTGGGTATGTGAATGAGAGCCATTGGCATGATTAGGGTTATCTTGACTATAATTAGGTTGTTCCTATTGTATGCTCTCTAGTATAAAATTTCAAGATTTATTATAATTTTTTATTGATGTTTGGATAAGAACATCTATTAAATCCTAGTAAATAATATATAAATATGCTTGAATCTAGACCAAAAAAATTATATTAAATTTTACTGCTATTTTTTTGTCCATGTTTGGAAACACTGATAACTTTTACAGGATTATATTATTCTCTTCTATGTAGTCTTGTAATCTTGCGTAATATACCCCATTTATAGATAGATACCTCTATTCCTTATTATTTATTTTGTTCCTTGTTAGTTTTTGGAAGATTTTTAGATCTCTTTTTATGAGGGTATATGCTGGTTAATTTAGTTGATTAAAATAAATCAGCTAGACCATTAGATTGGCAATAATGTGTTTTCTTTAGAAAGATATTGAGCTAGATAAGATGTTAATATTAGAGTAATTTTATTTCCTTTTGTTTGAATCACCCTTTTACATATGGGTATTCTTTTGGATTCATACATTATTTGATTGGCTGAATTTTTTTTGACAAAATACCTTAAATACATTGATTGATAATGGTTTGTCAAAATATCTCAAGGATGTTTGACTAGAAATTGTTTGACCAAATTCTTTAAAGACATTATTGGCTACATGTTTGTCAAGATGCCTCAAATATATTTGGATGAAAATTATTTGATAGAATTCTTAAAATACATTGACTGCAAATGGTTTGTCAAAATACCTCAATGATGTTTTATTGGAAATTGCAAGGTGAAAGGCTTTAAAGATATAGGTTACTAATTATTTGTTAAAATTCCTCAAAGATGCTTGGTTAGAAATTATTTAATAAAATGCATCATATAATTTGGTTTATAAGTTTATTAAAGATGTTTGGTTGGAAATTATTTTTCAAAATACTTTGATAACACTAGGTTGACATATGGCCATAGTAATTTAGATAGCTTTGTATGCTAATGAGAATTGTTGGTTTGATTTTGTTAAATATGAATTGATAAAATTTGAGTGGCTATGTCCTCATGAATGTTGAGAAAAATCCCTTAGTTAGTGTGTTATTTTTATTGCTAAAGAAAATAGGTGTAACGACATTTGTATGGATGAAATAATTGGTTATTTTTTTATTTGATGATTTGTTAGTCATTAGAATACATTCACCTACCTATGAATTATGTTAGATGATAGCTTTATATACAAGATCTAGTAAGTCATGTGGTAATCTTGATGTACACTTAGTTATGAGTAGTTTATTCAATTCTTTTAGAGTGTTCTTTGAAAGCTAAAATTACACTTTATTTATATAATTCAGATTTGAAAAAAAATTATTATAAGGGAGGTAAGAATTAAGATTTTTTATTACATTAAATTGAACTAAATAATATATCTTTGGTAAGGATAGATATGGATTATGGTGTACTTTTTAGAACTTGCATATTGGGATAACGTGATTATCTCGCATGATTCTTTGACTAAGCTGAATCCTAGTATGTATTAGATGCAAACTATGATTGTAGACTCTTAGACATGTGCAGTTTTTGTGTGTTGGAATGAAGGCAAAATTTCAATGAATTGAGTAGTTATATTTTTCATACGATGGAAGGAATTTCTTATTATATTGTGTTATTTAGTTGGTTATATAAAAACTAGATTAGATGTACCTACTTCGATGATGGAATAAGTTTTATAATTGTCACCCTTAAGTAAATATTTTGAGAAGATCCCTTGAATATTAGGACATGTTACTTCTTATGCATTAAGTTTTATGAAGTAGTAGGGTGATCTTGTATCTTATAAGTTTTTCCTTTATCTATGAAGTCACCTAGTGACTGTAGCTGGATGTGAACTATGCATATAAATTTAAATTTGGTTGTTTTGGAGGATTTCTTACTTTTGCTAATTGATTTGAAAATTAAGTTGTGTCAGTACTATAATGTGTGTAAATTATTAATACCTTTAAAATTAATTGGGTTGAGAAATCAACATACTCTGGTTGATACTCTTATAAGAAATTATATGAATATAGATTTTATAGGCCGAAGTATGGCTAATGGAAATATTATCTTAAAAAAGAGAGAAAAAAACATGTGAAATCATATTCAGCATAAGGGAATAAATCACTGGCAAAGGTTTGTTCTAAGACTTCTTTTACATGTGAAAATACCACAACCAAATTTGATTATAAAGAGCTTAATTCATTAGTTGCTTACTTTAATGGGAACAAACACTACTAGCATTATGCTGACTTACATTTTTACAATACTCTAGTGTAGGTGTTGATTCATCTTAGAAGAGTCCTTATTAATTGTTGTTGAACATGAAAAATTTGCATGGATGATTTAATCATGTCTATAATGTAATACTGCTATGCTCGTTTTGTAATGAATTGCCAACTAATTAAGCCACCAAAGTTATGGTTAGTGTTCTAGAACTTTAATGTAACTTTTGGCTTGATTTGAAACATGTTTGGTGTGTTTTCTTATGAAATATGTCTCATTATGGTAAAAAATAGAAACTTTGAAACAATAAAATAAACTTAGGGTAATTCTTTTCCAATATTCTTGTGTAATAGACATTAATTATTGATGGACAATTGGTTGTTATATTCCATATATATTAATTAAGAGTGTGGGCATTTGGTTATGGGTAATCTATATACTAACTTTGAAAATATATCTTCAATGTTATAATTATGGATTTGGTGCAATCATGTAATGAATCTAACTCATCCTAGTTATTTGGCTATGCTCTAATTGTTAATATGAAACTTGTCCCTTATTGACATGTAAGAAAAAGAATAAGTTATCCTTTGTAAAGAATAAAGCATAATACGGTTTTGTTTATGAATTGTATTGTATTTTATGTCTATTGATTTTAGTTGTCTTTCCATTCATCCTTAATTGGATCAACAAGTTATGTTTAAATGCCAGATTAGTTGGAATTTAGGGACCCTTGGATGTTGTCATAACTTAAAAAGAGACTTGAATGCCACTTTTAGGTCTAAGCTAATCTATGGTAACAAAAATGAATTTAATAAAAATTATGTAGTTGGGACATTGAAATATACTACTTTATTTAATACGAAACATGTTGGCTCCTACTTATACAAGTCCATTGTGAAATATATCTTATCATGGAGTAGATTTTAAGCAACAAATTGTTTTGACAAATAAGGTCTGTAGTTAAATATGACTAGCTTACAGAATGTTGAGGATAGTCTCTTTCCAATAAATAGATCTCTCAAGTAAAAAAAGGGATCAATAAACTCTCGATAAGACATTAATAAAAATATTATGAATGACATATAAAGATCAAGGATTGGTTAAGATACTTAATCATTTTAAGCATGTGGATTAACTGAAACCCACAACACTCAAACTTGTTAATAAGAAGGGGTGTGTAAAAAGGAGCCTTCAAAATGGTTATTATTTAAATGTTTGAGAGAATTAGTAACTAAATTCGTAACATAGGGTTCTAAGAAAGGCATGTTGAAATATCTTCATGACTAATCTATTGAATGAGTGATGTGATTTAAGGATTATAATATGTAGACTAATTTTGGCACATAAGATCATGGAAAGCATTTATGAATAGAGTGGTCAATGAGATAATTAATGAAATCCCTGAAATCCTTTGAATTGTTATCATATCTCATGGCATTCTTGATAGATATATCATCCACATCAGTGAGCTCCATTATGTTCTTCAATAGAGAAAGCAGTGACATCCTCCAAAAAGGTTCTTTCAGATGAGGGAAACACTTTTTAACACTCTCTAATGGTTACCATAATTCATAAACAAACCTTATAGTAATTTTTCAACAACATAACTCCCTATGAATCTAATCAATTCTTGGCACTGTCCACCTATATAATAACCCCCTCCATACCATTTTTCACATGTTTAAAATAATTCTTATTACCTATCCATAAAATCACATCATCTTCTCCTAGCATGCTTACATTGTTCATATATTCTTTATATTTCATAAAATATGTTGATTTATAGAAGCTCAATAACTTTGATTCAAAATTTTACAGAGTATGTATAAACTTGTTATCCAATATGAAGCGAGGCAAAACCCAGCATAATGGAATTAGACAGACTTGTACAGCCATGAAAAAATTAATTACTTATAGCTCAGCATCCATGATTTCAGTACCTCCTTAAAGATCTCCCATGAATGGTGTTTATTTGCCACATCACTATTCTGATATAGGATTGTGGGAATCCTATGGCTCAAACTATCATGGATGAATTTACAACTGAAAAGTGCTTGAAAAAAAGGAGCACAAAACAAATAGCTAATAGTTATAGAGCTAGCCCAGGTGCAATTAACCATCACCTATTTGTGTTCCTCATTGCTCTTACATTATGTGATTTCTAAAATTGAGTGGTAATGAAAAACTTTGTTGTGCTATGAGTGATTATACTTATACACAAGGTGAGAATAGTGGCCTAAATCCCTGTATATGATGTTGAGGCCATGGTTGGAATGAAATTACCAAACACACATCGAGTGTGAATCTTGTAGTATCAATTGATAGTTGGTTATATAATAATGCATCAACCTCCTTTTCCTTTGCCCTCCTTTAAATACTTATGTTTGAAGGAATAGAGGTACAATACAAGATCAATGGAGTAAAAACAGCATAAAAGTAAAAATTTATATTAATCAACAATAGCTTGGTACATTATTTATAAACTATGAACTTGAGCACCTTTTATAAGAAAAATGTCAAGAGGGAGATTTGTGCTACTATTTTGTCTTTTTGTTTATTAGCCCCATGTTTTTATTTACACAAATCCTCTTTTTTCCTTTATGTAGAGATGCATAGTTCTATTCAAATAAAATAAGGAGATGTTAGTGACTGCACATCTAAGATAAAAAGTTACACCTAACTGATCTAGAATAGCTATTAAAAATTGAAAGTCAGCAACAATTTTAATTTTTAATGGCTCAACAAATAATGGTTCCTTCAATGAAGATTGGGAGTTGGACATAAGATAATTAGAAGGTTAAACATTCAAACTTGAAATTGATAGGGGGTTAGAATTAGACAATTAAAGACTCCCCCTTATTAAGAACTACCACTATCTCATATGCTTAAACAATATTTTAGATGCTCAATTTTTTTTTCCTAATGGCTTGGTGAATATGTTTGCATAATAATTTGTGGATCTATAAAACTTCAAATAGACCTCAACATTATTCACTAGTTCTATGAAGAAATGTTTTATAGTGTCTATATGCTTGCTGCTCTTGTGAAATACATGATTCTTGGATAATTTAATTATTGAATTATTTTCATTGCCTTTTCCTATTTGTCCCTTAAATATACTAACATCATTCTCATCTAGATTGCTTGACACGTTGCTTTTGTTGCTACTACATGTATACACATAATATTTTAAAACTTTTATCAATTATTGATGTTCTTTATCTTGAAAGAACCCATTGAGTCTCAATCTCTCTGAGTACACACCCTAAGGGTGCACCAAAAAAGGGGTGGGAAGGAAATTAATGCTCCCTAGGATTGTTTTCCCTTTTACCACTTGCTATCTACACACTTGTCTCCTAAAAACCATTACCCTAATGTTTGCCTCCCATTTTACACACTCTTCTAGTCTTTTATCACCTTCATTATCCTTTTCCCTAACCTAAACCCCTTTTTGATAGTTTACATGACTATGCCAGTCACATCGACCTTATACTCTTGTTGACAAAACATATTAGGGTCTAGGTTGGCCCCTAGTTGACCTAGTCTCTGACCTAGTTAGTTTTTTTCAATTATGATACTAAGTTGACTAGGTCATCCTTGTCAATAGAAACTTTTTAAAAAATTATGGTTAGATGCACTTATATAAATACAATAATTATGCCATTTCTAAGACAAGAGAAGAAGAAGTAAGATATATTGCACATCTGCTTATCCATCATTATAATTGAGGAGCAAGATTAGTATTTCATAATTTCCTTAGAGATATAGATCTTGTCTTATGGATAAGTCTTTTGGATGCATTGTTACGTTATATGGTCTGAATTTAATTTATCCTTGTCATTTTTACATACCATGACAACCTCTTGCAAAGCACCTTGGCCAAGGGAGAGATTGAGACTTGGTAAGTTTGTATTCAAAAGATAAGTATTCCTAACTTTGTTCTTCCTTTATATATATATATATATATATATATATATATATATATATATATATATATATATATATATATATATATATATATATATATATATATATATATATATATATATATATATGAGTTTGGACTTCCCTTCCATGCATGATGATTTCATATACATTGACATGATTATGTCTTCTATTTAAGTTTAGTTTCAATGTTTGTTACCCCCATTTTAGGTCACAAGCTTTGATGAACACTAGATTAGATTTTTAATTTAATTTTTATTAGTGTAGTGAATATGAAAACATACGACTTGATTAGGGTTATTTCATAATTTTACATGAATGAAAGCTTTGGAACCCTTTATAGTGATATTATTATGGTAAGAGATCCCTTAACTAGGTCTAGCAGATCCATATTAGTCATGATCCCAATTATCTAATGTATCCTTAATCCAAAGCGTATGTAAGATCTATCTTCTCTAAGTTAAGATTGATTTGTAGATCTATTGAATTTTATATTACATACATTTTGATGAATCTAACATGAATCTAACCATTTTAGGCTTTTTTTCACACTTTTCATTTCTATCATTTATTATTTTTATATATTTATGATACTAGGTTGATCAAGCCGATATAGTTCTAACTTCTACGTACAAGTTTAACACATAGTCACATCAAAATAACTCTTTTTTTTTAATATGTATGTCTTCATCAAATACATGTTACTGGATCAAAAAGGTCAACGCAGTACTCTTATTCAATTTTAAATAACAAGCTATATTGAACAAGTCGACTTAGTCTCCTAGTCCACATCCAGAAGAACAAACTCAGTCATGCAGGTCAACTTAGTCTTATAGTTAGCATTTAGATAACAAACTAAGTCAACCAAACCAACTTAGTCATCTTAATATACTTCATCAAATATTGTCTCACAGAACTAAGTTGACCTAGTTGACTTAGTTGTCAAAACTTACAAGTAACATTTAAGGCACTTCAAGCAAAAATTTACAATTCTCAACATCTTTCAACCCACCAAAGTTCTTTTCTTTCTCTCTCTTTTCATTATAGTTCTATTTTATACAATTTAGTAGTCTTTAAAACTATAATCCTATAACAAACTAAGTTGACTTGTTCAACTTAGTTTTGTAGTCTATCTTCTGTCAAAATGATAATCAACCTAGTTGACTTAGTTCGTAAAGACTCTTATTTATATAGAATAGTAGTAACCCTGTCGACTCTGTTCTATAATGTTAGCATATAGTGTCATCTAAATCAATTATGTATCATTTTTAATTTAAAAACTAATAACTATATGTTAGTAATTAATTCACACTTTCATTTTTTATTATTTGCATGCTTAGAGTAGCTCACATAGTCTAATTATGTGGTTATTCAAAATATTGTTTAGTTGTATTATTTTACTATTTTTGCACACACTACCAAATTACACAAATTTTGAAACACATTTAACATCTATCTTTCTAAGGCCTAACTACTTGGATTTCATCACTAAAGGAGAAGCGAATTTCATTTTCTAGTCAAGTATAAACAAGTAGTTAGTGGTATATATTGGCAAAGCACCCCACACCCTTATCGCTACAGTATTATGAATTAAAGGGGTAGACCCTAATACCAAGCTAGTACCATTGCCAAAAAATATCCCTTTCGGCATATACATCCTAAAACCATCCATAGATTACTTTCTAGTTCCTTATTTTAAAGCCAACTTCTTCATCATGCTCAAAATAAGACTTTATAATAATCTAACAACACTCAGGATGACCAGATAGTTAGCATTTACTTTTTAGTTGATTGCTTGTTCTTTGCTCATTATACGTTGTATTGTAAAATCTTGTATTCGCCAGCATTGGTGAAAGGTTTTGTGTTGTGTGCCAAGTGGACCATCCTCATTGATCGAATTGTTTGTTTGTTTTGCTTCCATTTCTTACTTTAAATTATATTTATAAAATATTTCCCTATTTTTATCACACTATCATTCTATTTGACATAGTATCTTACAAGTTGTATTCTTCCCTACCTATAGTACTAAGTCAATCTGATCGACTCTATATCTATTTGCTAGTCAGGTTATAATACTTAGTCGACTTGGCCAACTTTTTACTCTTCTGCTTTTTATCTAGCAGTACACTATCATTTTGGTCAACCCTGTATCCTTGTCAAGCTCAGTTTTCGTACCCTATTTATAGTACTAAGTTGACTTGGTCAATCTTGTACTCTTATCTATCTCTTAGATCCCAAAACATAGTTGCCATGGTCTACATTGTATCCTTCCTATCTCTTTGCTTTTGCATTATTTTTATCCTCCTTAATCTTCCTCCATCATGAACTCTGTGTTTGAAGACAAAACTGAGTTGAATTTGAAATATATGATGAGTTTTCCCAACCTCAATATGTTCTTCCATAGACAGCTTATGGCTCCTACCCTAGATAAAACTAATGTGCATATAGCCACTTGCACTACAAAATATAGGACCCCTCTTCGTTCCTCTTTGCTTAGCAGTCCTCTCTTCTCATTTGAAGATCAACTTGAATTATAGTATACTTCAGAAATATTTTTCTATCATCAATGAGTTTCCTCAGCATTGAGAAAAATATCCTTCTACTATTTACCAAGTCAAGATAAGTGGTCATGTTGAGGAACCCCATTCATCTTCTCCCACATTCTCAAATGGATTTGTAGACACTAGCTTCTTTGCCTCTCAACCTCTTCCCTCTAACTTGACCTCTTCTCATACCATGACATCTTCCTCTTTAATTTCCTCCACCTCTATACCTAGTATCTCTACTAACATGGCAAGCTCTACATCTAATGAGCCTCTTCCAAGAACCACCCTTCTCAATTCTTCCACTAATGTATCATTTGTTACCCTTGGTAACCATGCCTCTAGTGTCACTTCCTCTTATCCCTCTACTAGTACATCTTTTGCCACACAAGCAAATCATGCTACTAGTGTCTCACTTACCAACAATTCTTCTCAAGCTGCTACTAACACCCATAGTGGTACCCAAGCCACTCCTAGAAATTCCAATGCTTCACACAATACCAATAATACCAACCAAATCAATCAACTTCTATTACAAACTCTTAATCAAATGAATGTTTTCCAAGCTAACAAGGCAAATCAAATGATGCAAATGCAAAATCATCTTATCCATCTTCAAATCCACCCTCTACAGATTCCGATAAATAATTACCATTACCTTTTAGCAATAATATTTCTATATTTTTCATACTGTTTATTTAAGTAATTGGAAATTTTACTATAAACATTAATAAAATGATAAATAAACAACATAACAAGAAATTTACAGTAATGTGAACTCACAATAACGATAAATCATTTGGAAATTTCTTTCATTTAAAGTCCTACGATGGAGGAAATATTTATATACAAATGAGCAGGCTAGAGCTTTAAGAACTTGCTGCTTAACATACTTTTTTATAACAATGGAAAGTTTTATTTCTACATCTACGTTGGTAAAAAGCATGCGAGTGGCCATCATCATGACTCATGTCCCAAGAAAAAGGACGAGGACGAGGTGGAGGCCACGGCGGAAGTTGTATTGGCAATCATTTCTGTACAAATGTCAATCACTTCCCACCGACTCAGCAAAAGCCATTCGGATTTTGATTCTTATCTACAGAATACAAGACCGAGAAAGAAACAATAACTGCAAAGAATCAAGAAAAAAAATTGTTCCTTTGTTTCTTATTGTCATTGCTTTTTATATTCTCACGGTGACTCCTCTTTAATTCATCTAAACCATGTTGCTATTTTAGGTTTTTATAATTATAATGCTTTTGATTTTTTTTCCAACTTCAATTAGGTTGTTCTGTCTTTTTGTATCTTGATATTCTATTCTATAAATTTTCATAAATTTCTTTTCAGATAATTCAAGTAGATTTTTAAAAAGTTAAAAGAAAAAGATAGTTTAAAAAAAAAGGAGGAAGGTATTCCTGAAAGTCTCTACATGTAACACTCTGTAAAAGCAGGTATCAGTTTCAGTCAGAGTTGTAAATGTGACAGGAATTTTCTTAGTAAGTAGGCTGAAATGTCTAGGTATTGATGATATCCCATTATTTGGAACATCTACATCATATGTTTGCCTAGATGTTTGCCTCGTGCTCTCTTTTAATGAGAATTTCAAAATCATTCATATAATATTTATATTGAGTCAACAGATTTACAAATCTGCCATTTGTTCAGTTTGCGAAGAAATATTAATTCTACCTGCCAAGAAATATTAATCCTCTTATCAGTTTTACAAGTTGATTGCTATAACTAATTTTTGAAAATTGTAATACTAACATAGATATCTTAAATACATTTATCTAAAATACGTAGAGAGATATCAATCTCGAGGCATTTATACTGTGATGTAGGTTAGATAAGCACCTTGAGATTGATATCTCTTGGTTTATTTTAGATAAATGTATTTAATATATCTATGCTAGTAGCACCCGCAGAAGTGGCATGCACATTTAACAATAAATACTAATTAACGCATCATTTCATATTCATCTAAATAACAAATATATATCACATTCAATGATATTTAAGGACAATAGTTTAATATACATTGAAATTTGAAAATAAGTATAACATATGTGGAATTAAATGTGTAACTTTATTGTACTTCTAAGGACTTGAGTCTCTCTTCCTCAGCATTTCATTTGGAAATTTGTTTTCCTATTTTCAAGTTCTCATATCTATCGTATGAAAATAGAGACCAAATTTTGAGTCATTCCATAGATTTTACATGCGAGATGGCCACAAATGTTAACCCTAGTCTTTCTGTATGCCCTATATCACTTGTTGCTTTTGAAAGAGTCAATCCTTGTGATTTGTGTATGGATAATCTCCAAGCCGGTATTAAAGGTAGTTACCATATCTGTCCCCTTTGTATTGGTGTAATTGGAATTGTATGTGGAGTTACATCTATAAATAGCATTCCAGAGTAACTATCAAATTCCACCATAACATATGTAGGTTGTTCTGGTGGGGAACTTTCAGGTTTGTATACTATACTTCGAATATGTCGTAGAGATCCGTTTACAAGTCTTGCTTCAATCCATAGGTTGGAGGTTAACATCACCCTTACATCTTTAGGTGTTAATAACTCCACATCTAATTCATCGTTTTGACCTCTTGATGGATTCGTACCACATTTTCTAGTTGCAATGCTCCATGAAATTGGTCCTTTTAATAATTTCAATTTCATTCTATTATGATTTTCCACATTATCATTTATTGCAAATAAATGAATAACATTGTCAAAATATTCCCTAATGCTTGGGTTTAATACACTATTTGTTCTTGACATCAATAGTTTCCAATCATCAATAGTTGGATGTGCATCTCTAAGATTTGTGAGAAGTTGCCAAAACCTTTTTTGCTCATCACATTCTCCTCCTTGTCGACATACCTTATCCAAAGTAACAACTATTTCGAAAGCATCCCATAATATTTTTCTATATATGTTACTATTGTACGATGCTTTATCACTCACAGGAGGTAGCTAGCCCAAATATCCTACTAAAATAATTGATCTCCCTCCAAAACTCATGTTTGCATTTTAAGAGAATGCTTGACGAAGTCGTGCATCTATGTTTCATAAATCTTTTTTTCCCAATGAAACTCATTTCATCAATCAATATGTATTTTATATGCCATATTTCTTCTTAAACACTTGTGAGTCTTGTTCATTTTAATTCACTAAAGTTTATGATTAGGATTTGTAGTGTTGAGTGGATTGTTAAAGAACTAATATTAAATGATGCAAGTCTAGTTGGTGCAAGTAACATAAGTGGACAACGTTGTATAGTTGATGATTCATTTTGAAAAGCTGCACAAATAGCACCAATTAGATGTGATTTTCTTGTTACTGCTACTCCTAGAATTATCATGCATAGTGGTATGAAATTATGAGTCTGAAGAAAATGTCTCATGATTATATCAAGTGCCATTTTTGTTTGGAAATCAAGGTTCTATATGAAATATTACTCGTTATATCATTTGGTATGAGTAAATCATTATCTTTCATTGTGCTTATGAAATTTATAGTTGAGGTTGTGTATTTTTCTCCTTTATATTCATGACTCCATGGTGTCTGTCTATCAAGATCTCTTCTACCCAACATAACTAATTCATATACTTCCATTATTTGACCACGATGTAGCTTTCATATGATTTCCCACTCATGTTCCATTGTATTTTGATGAACATATTGAACATCATCACATTCAACATCACTTTGATTTTCATGGTCATCTGGCATAGTCCTGTGCTCTACATGCTAAGGATTGTAATTCAATGACTCCTAGTTTGATGTTATTATATCATCATCAAGTCTAATATCTCTCTATATATTATGAAATGGCTTGTAAAACAATAACTTTGACCAACAAAAAGTAACACATTTTTCTAATTCCAGCACTAGAAATATAGTAAACCTTAGGAATATTCTCACAATAGTTTCCACACTCTTGGCCTCCCTTTTGTTATCTCACTTTTTATTGGAATTATATGATCATGATCTAGTTGTCCCTATAAGTGAAAGACTTTCTATTTCATAAAGTCAATTCATGTATCCATAAATAAAAGCTTTTAAGAGTTTATCATCTTTTGGTTTTTTAGTATGTGTCACCAGTTTGAACACTTCACATGAAACATTCAAAGTGATAAACACTCTAATGCTCTCTACCAATGGGAGCTCCAACAACATATGATATGTCTTAAGTGCCCCAATATCTCTTTAAACAAGGGTTTCTGTTAGGAGTCTTCTATATGCTCTAGCTACTAATTCATCAGGGTCTTCAATGTTTGTAAGTCGCATTATCATTTGATGATAAATTTTAGAACTCTTCTCAGCTTTTGCTGCATATTTGGCAATGTGATTGATTATCACATGTTTTGAAAGCATAGGTTGCCAATCTTCATTTTCTCTCCACAATTGTAGTATGTTTTGGTTATGTGTATTTACAAGATCATCATTTCTTACAGGCTCATATTTTTTATCTCCTATTTTTGGGTCTTCAAATAATTTTGATCTATTTATATTCAATGGCTACTATGCATTATACCTATAAAAGAAATATAGTTTATTTAAGCACATTATGATATATTTATACATAGAAAAAAATAAATGTATGAATATATTACCTAAAAAACCATCTTTTATATTTTATTATGTAGGCAGGTAGTCTCTCTACACATTGTATGATGCTCTACACAATTGAACAACTCTTCAGAGTCATGGTAAAGATCTACTTGTGCTAGTTGATGTGTATTTCTTAGACATGGATGTTGCAAAAACTTTTGTAATATCTATATTTCATCATATATAAAATTTTATCTCTTAGTATGAGGAAACTTAATTATTATATAAAAATTATATACAAAAAATATTGATAACATACCTATATGTTTCGTTGATGTAGATCACCATGTGGATTCCAAGCATGGACAATAGAATCAAAGTATTTTTTAGCATTTTGTAGATCATGACTATTTATTCACTCAAGCTTCTCCATGCTTGGTGTCCATGCTTGGTGTTCCCTCCAACCATATAAACCCATGTACATGTGGTGAACCTTTATGTTGCCATTGATATCTAGACCAATGATCATTCACTTTCATTCCTTTTTATAGTATCTCCTTTTAAAAAATTATATGTCACAAGTTCATGTAATATGCCACTATATGAGGATAGTCAATAATATTTTATTGATTCCATTTTTTTTCTTCTTTCGGATTGGTTGGTGGTGTTCTAGGCATTAGTGCATGCAAATTAAGCCAATACATATCAGATGCACTTAATGTTAATAAATTTATTGGTATTCTAATTTGATGCAACGTGTCACTTAATTATTCATAATTTTTTTCCGAATAGGACCTTTACCACTCAGTGTAATACCAAAATGTATCAAATGATCAACTAAATCAGAGTGTGGCACACTGTCCATATGCTCATATAATTCATTGATGGTGATTGGCATGTCTTGCAAACTCTTTTTCACAAACACTGCAATGAATTTTGTGTACTATGTCTCATAATCATACTTATCATGTAATATCTAAATCATGGGTATCATCCAAAATATTGATGCCTATATCGAATCAAATGTTTAACAAATTCATGTAGATTTACTCATTTCATTCTTGGTTCTAACCAATCAAATCTTCCATTTGGAAATAAAGTGGGGAAGGCCATATCAATTAACCTTTCTATGACATACTCATTTATAGGGGATGCACCAATTCCTAGCCAATCTATCAGATCTCTAGGTTTGGCATTAAGAATATTCACCGATGCATGGATCAGTTCCATCTCTCTCATGGCATTTTGGGGTTTATAGGCCATTGAATTTATGTGATTGATAATATTTATTTCATTCATTTCCATCATTAGACCCTGACATACATATTCATTTACATCTGAATCAAACTCCATATGTATGAAGTTTAGTTGGTCAAAGATATTTTTCTCAAAAATTGGGTGGAAGTTCAATAAGTGTATTTTCATCTATCTGAACATCTCTATAGAACTTGTCATGTTTTATTTTATATTTTAGTATCCTATATACTATCTCTCTATTAACTATAAAATTGTAATTCATTCCACGCTGATCTCTTCTTCAAACAACAATGATCAACAAATCTTTTAACTGATGTGGTAAAACATTAGTAATTTATTTCACATCTTGTGGAAATTTGATTTTATGTCCTTTATATTTCTATTGAGCTCTAGTTTCATGTGTGACTTGAAGTATTGGATTGACTCGTGCTATCAACATCTCTTCTACATGGGTTAAACATGCAAATTTTGGTGTCTGTGGACTAGGATCCATATTATTCAATGTTAAAAATTGATGATCTTTTTTTTCTTATCAACATCTGTGGCAAATTGGACCTTTAGGGGCTGATATTTATGCCAGGTTAACTTTCTTGACAAATATAAAACATACTTAGCGAAACCAATTTTTCTAGATGATGGTAAAAAATCATTCGTAACATTTTTAAATATACCTCTAAATTTCCATTATTATCATGTGTACTTTGTATATTATTTTCAACACCATTATCCATTTCATTTCTTTCTCTATTATCTAACATTTTTAACACACATTCTATGGTCATTGAATTCACTTCTTTAGAGTTAACATCAACATTAGCATTCATTCGATGATGACTTTGAACTACTTCACAATTTCATTATTGTACTTGATTTATTTATTCCTCTATGAATTGTCTTAGATGCATTTCTCTTTGAATTCTTCTTCTTAATTAATGTTGACCATCTTGAGATATTCATGCATGATATGTCATCATTTCTTGGGCATGTTCTATCATTTTTGCTTCCAATTCTTGAACTTGCACTTTTACCCTAAGTTTTACACATCTTTCTCTTTCATTATCATTATGTTGTCATCATCGTTCTTATGTTCTTTGTTTACATTGCTATCCTTGATATTGTTGAGTATATTCTCTTCGATATTCTATTCACAGAGCTTTGATTTCAAAATTTAATCATGGATGTGATGCAAAAATTCTTCGCTGGAGCAATAGAAAAATTTGGTTGCAATGTGTTTATATTTTTCTTTGGATATTATTATTTTTAAAGTAACTGTTAGTTGGTTATATATATTTTTTGTTATATTTTTATATATCAACTAAAAAGAGTAAAAGTTATCCACTTACGTTGTTACACCCCTATCTATCACTGTAGGTTACAAAATAATTATAAATTACTTTAATTCTAATTTACAACAATAATACACTAAGAAAAGTCTACAGGCAGGCCATCTAATGCAATCATTATGTGTGCTGAAGCTCTAGCCTTTCAATTATGGTTGTGTCCACCTTATTTTATATCAATGTAAAATCAATTAAATATTAGTTTTAGTTTTTCTATTTAATAATATTAAAAATTTAATTTTATATATAAATAATTATAATTGTATTTTATGAGATCATTTCAAATGGTTAAGTGCAAATCAAAACATACTATAAGAATATACAAGTAGTTATTTTTATGATATTGATTTATATATAAATAATTATTTTAACAATTAACCTTTTATTATCAATACAAAAAATTAATAATCAAATGCTATTAATAAAAAACATTTCATAATAAATATCATATAAATAAAATTGTCTATTATTTTATATTTTAACTTTTTAAAAACTATATATATATATATATTAAATATTGTAAATATTATATATTTAATTATATTTTTTAATATCTATATATATAATAAAATAATAATTTATAATAATGATGTTAATAGTATTTTATTTAAACTAAATTACTTTAAAGGTTAACCAGGAAAATAGAATCATAGATAATTTTATTTAAATTAGTTTATAATAATGAATTTAATAGTATTTTATTTAAACTAAATTACTTTAAAGGTTAACCAGGAAAATAGAATCATAGATCACAGAACATTTATCTGCTTTAGTATTTTCCCACTCCGATATTCTTCATGCTGAGATTAATTGGAGTTGGGATGAAAGGAAAGAACATTTATCTGTTTTAATATTTTCCTAAAGGAAAGATCACAATCATCCCTCCGAGTCGATTAATAATGAGATAAAATCTTTTATCCGGCCCAAAATAAACAACGCAATTATCCCTTCCAGTCATCGATGTCGGGAATGCTTTAATAATGAGATATAACTTTTCCTGTAAACAATTACAGTACCTCGATTGTATTGTTTAAAGGAAACATAATATTGTTGGTCTTTATTTTGATTGCACCTTCGGCATCGACTTTAACTTTTACAGCCATTTTAGGAAAAGAAATATGAGACAACTACAAATTAATAATACTTATAATTTTCCGAAATTCTTTTTTCATGCAAAAAAATTAGGTGGTGTGAAGCACAAAAATATATGTATTATCATGAAATATGAGAGTACTTGCTGATGTGGATGGGCACGATGCCAAGTAGAGGGGAGCTCATTGGCTTCCCAGCATTGCCTTGGCTGTATGTGCCCTCGCCCCGTAGTTGGTTGGATACTTAGATGTACGAAACGTCAGTATTTCAGGGAATGCAATAAATCGAAATAGGTTTGGGACATTCTGTCCACCATATATGAGGTGAAGAATTAGACAAAGATACTCCATCTCTAGTCCAAGCTTCATATTCTCAGTATGAAAGAAGGCGAGAAAGTTGAGGAATTATTATGTTGGGAAGCAAAACTATGAGTATAATTGATTGCGTTTAGAGAAATGATCGAGGACAAGTTGTTGGTTCCGATCATGTTGAGAGCTCTCCCATCTCAATTTATCATGTTCGTTATGACACCGAATATCACAAAGAAAGCAATGTCTTTTGAAGAACTAGTGAATTGGTTTCAACAAGAAGAAGCCATCCAGTCCGTGCAAGAAGAGTTCGAGGATAAAGCCCTGATTTCCAAGCCATGTGGTTCAAAAAGACCACCAAAGTAGACACAACAACAATAGAAATCTAAAAAGGCAAAAAGACGGTATCATATTTGCCGCACCAATATGTATGATACTAATAGTTACTGGTATAATGCCTTGACACAAGGCTCATCCAGTCAAGAGGGCACATTCAGTAGAGATGATTCACATAAATCAAAGAGACGTTCTCCACGATGGAAGCAACACAGACATGTAATGGCATAAAATCTACAGGATGGTGACTCTGAAGAGGAAGTACCCAAAAAAGAAGAATGCAATGATGCATATAAGGACATTGTTCTTGTCTCCTAAACCTCAACACATAAAAGCAAAGTTTGGTTGATCGATTCTAGAGCTTGCAAGCGTATGACAAGATGCAAAGAACTATTTGATTCATTGATGACTTAACCCATTGGAGATCAGGTTTGAATTGCAGATGATAAAGAGTATGTTATAGAAGGAATTGACATTATCACCATTCCTCTCGGGATGCGAACTTGTACTCACCCATAAGTACTATATGCCCCTGGCTTGACAACAAATCTCTTTTCTATAAGTCAACTCTTAAATCAAAATGTTAAGGTAGATTTAATGATAAAAGATGGCACAAAATAATGTTTCATCTCATGAGATGATCACATCATTGCTAGAGGTTTCTTGAATGATCGGTTATTTGCCCTAGATGCAGTTTCATTCAATGATGTTGCTCTCTCTACATCTATGTTACAATCTACAACATTATAACATTACTGATATGAGCACCTTTCTACTAGTTCTTTATACCAGGTAAGCTCTAAGGCCATGGTCTATGGATATCCTTTGTTGGCTAATTCTTTTCCTATTTACCCAGGATGCCTTGATAGAAAATAACATAGGGTTATGTTCGAGCTGAGTTCCTCACAAACTATGGAACGTCTTGATGTGGTACATATTGATCTATGTGGACCCCTACCTAATTCTTTCTAAGGATTCAAGTATTTTCAATTGTTCATGAATGATTTATCTCACAAAACATCAGTGTTATTTCTCAAGAAGAATAGTGAAGCCTTAACTCATTTTTAGGTCTTCTACCAACTTATTGTCACCAATCAGAGAGACCTCTTTAACTCTTCTACTAGTATTAAGGGGGGGAATTCACATCAAAGTAATTCTTGGCTTTCTTGAAGTAACATAGAATCAAACAACACCCAACTACTCCTTATATGCCCCAATGGAATGGAATAGTAGAGCAATGCAGTCGTTTAATCATTGAGATGGCTTGTTGTATGTTTTCCACTACGAAGTTGGATCTGCCATTTTGGGTAGAAGAAGTTCAGATAACTTTATATCTTCTCAACAGGGCACCTACATATATCTTGTAAGCCAAGATTCCATAAGAGGCATGGAGTGGTCATAAACCTTCGATCTCTTAACTTAGAGTTTGTGGTTGTACATCATATATACATGTCCCTATTTAAAAGAGGAAGAAGATTGAACCAAAGATACTCCTATGCTTTCTATTGGGGTATATTACTACCTCAAAAACATATTGTCTAATGGATCTTAAGATAAAGAAGATATATGGCATTCAAGATGTGGTTTGTGATGAGTCATCCTTCGACTTATTACCACAGAAGGATTTAAAACAAACCACCTTGCATAGACTATTCCCAAAATTACATGATGAGAATGAAGAATCTTGTCACCAAAAAAGTGAGCTAAAAGGAGAATTTTTTGTTGATCTTAGAAATATGGAAGAAAATTCTTCATTGAATCAATAATAGCATCGATGTCCAAAATGAGTAAAAAGTGTGATAATAGGAATTTGACAATAGAAAGGAGGTTAGAACAAGTGTTAGTTTCATGAAACAATGAATTCAACACACTAACATGCTAACATCTCTAAGCCTAGATCTTAGGGGGAGCATAATGGACAAAATACAATTGGAAACCCACCTAAAATGCAACAAGAAACAATCCTTACCTTCCTTGAGAACTCCAAATGATTTGTTTGTAGCTTGTCCGGTTTGTGCTCAAAGAGGCTTTAGCAATGGAGCTTGGCTATTTCCTTCTCTCCTTGGCAACATGGCTTGTGGATCAATGTTAGATTTAGCTTGTGATTTTGGTATTATAACACTATAGATTTTAATCTTTCTATAAAATGAACATTATAACTTTAATTTATCCAAGTTCGCCAAATGAAGAGGAAAATGTTTGTATTTATAAGTT
Organism: Torreya grandis; assembly: GCA_037957365.1. NCBI lineage: Eukaryota > Viridiplantae > Streptophyta > Pinopsida > Cupressales > Taxaceae > Torreya > Torreya grandis. The sequence goes on along the minus strand of JARHVA010000120.1, from coordinate 5,079,756 downwards.
TAGAAACCAACCCCAACTCAAGGTGAGTTAGAGTCTAGTTTAGTCATAGAATGGGTTCAAACCTAACCTAAGTGAGTTAATTAGCCCCAATAGAGTTAAAAGGTGTCAAAATCTCATTATTTTCACTTAATAGGCATGGACGAGATATTTTTAAATATTTGCAAAGACTTGACAACTCAGAAAAGTTAACTAAAAAAACCTAGGATATTCTTGATTTTTGAATTTCTTTTTTGAGAATTTCATTAATTACTAATGGAAAATTCTTCTAGGCATTTAATTAGGTTTAGAATTTTAATTATTTGTATTTAGGATTTTCAACATTTTCTAGATTTGATTTTATGTGTGCACAGGCCCCATTTACTAGGTCTATATCCCAAATTGCATGTTATGATGCCATATGATGAATAGAGATGAACCCATGAGAGGTTTTAGTTGCTTATAGTATGATATCCCAATTAAGATTGTCTCAAAAAGATTTTGAGCTTTGATGAATGATGCACAAGAAAATTTAAGACATTTAATGATTCTTTAAAATTAATTTTTAATGGTTAGTAAGAATCAGTTTGAGGTCCAACTGAAGCCATTTGCGGTCAATTTTAGATATCTACAGTTTTCTCCTATTAGGGAAGGCATTGAAAGATATAAGCACACTAACATCTTCTCAAAAAGTGAAAAGGTCCTATATGCTTATGACATCAATGGTAATGGATGAATTATAGGCACCCCATCAAGGGAAAGGTTGGAAAAGGGGTTGGCAATCGGTCCCTTGAAAGGAAGAAATGATTGGACCAAAATGATGAAATGGGGTGGAAGGGACTAATTTTCCCATAGCTGGTTATAATCAGTGGCATATGGATCTGCCTGAGCTGGGTAAACAAATTAGATGATTTACCCATGGGCAGTTATAATCATCTGCATATCTGGGATAAAAAAGATGATGATTTTCTCAAAGGTGGTTATAATCATAAAAAAGGCTTCGCATGATAAGAGATTGATCTGCCCAAATGGCGTTATAATTAGTAAAATATAAAACAATAATTTTCCCACATATAGTTATAATTATTCATGGGATAAAAATATACCCCAATTGGATGGATAGAGATAATGGTTTGCTCAAAGGCAGTTATAAGCATTATCATCATGAAAACGTGCATCAATTGGGTAAAAGAAAGAGAATGATTTACCTGAAGGTAGTTATAATCATCAACCTCCAAATGGATAGAAACACAATGATTTACCCAAAGATGGTTAGAATCATTCTTAATTCAAATGGGATCATATACGATGATTTTCCCAAAGGTAGTTATAATCATTATACCACGATAGTGGTAAACATGATAGGGAAGATGATCAAAAATTGATACAAAGGTGAAAGATAAATGTGGGCAACTTGCAAGTAAGCAGATGTTCATCTGAAATACCAAGGATGAAAATTTAGTCATTATTTAATTACTCTATGTAGGATATGATTTAGATTAGACCTAGAATGTTTCTTGTGCCAAAGATATATATCATTATTGCAATGCCATGTAGACTCCCCAAGGTTTTTTTTATAGAACACCATAAGGACTTGGCCAAAATATGTAGATCGAATGACTCTTAATCCAATAAATAATTAAAAATAATGTACCAATGATAAAAAACCATGATGACAATGTAGACATATGAATATGGATGGATTCAAGAATAATGTGCAAGGAATCACCCAATGAATTCACATATATTGAATCAAAGCACAACAGGAAACCAAATAAATAGGCAAACAAACAAACAAATAAATAGAACACAAAAAAAAGAAAAGAAATAACAAACAATGGTTAATCACAATGTTAGTACAAATAACATGAAACAAATAAGATGACAAAAACTGGCCTTAGAATGTAGGAGATAAATTAATAAACAAACAAAATGGGGAAATAGAGGAAAAAGAAGAGGGTGACTGAGCTAACTCTTTATGCACTAGGCAAGTGGACATTGCCTACATAGTTTTATGGATGTAAGATTTAAAAAACACTTTAAGCCAAATTTAATTCTACCAAGAAATGGGATAGAAGAAAATGATGAAAAGAAAACATGATTGATTTTATAGAAGAATGTGGAAATGAGCTCACAAAATGATGAGAGTGTGAGATAAAAGGCCAAAAAATGATGGGACTAAATGACAAGTGGTTTATTGCAACTTAGTGATGGTTCCTAGAGTCCTTAAGGCAAAGAAGTGGTCAACATGCATTTTTTTTTAGTACATCTCAACTCATTCAAGAATGACGAGACATGAAATGGTCCATGCTCACAAAAAGGTGAGAACATTCAAACTTATCATTGTTCATAAAATGACAAGAACATAGCTTAGGTTTCTCATAAAATGGTGAGAGCATGTCTTAGGTTTATCATAAAATGATGAGAGCAATCAGATTTAATACTTATCTCAAAACAATGAGAGAATGGCTTTGGTTTCTCACAAAATGGTGAGAGATTTCATATTTATAAATGCTCATGAAATAGTTAGACCATGGCTAAGGGTGATTGAGCTAACCTCAATGTACATTGAGCACTATCTAGATAGTCCTAAGATGGGACCTCAAGTCATTAAAGTTCCACATTACAGTAGAGGAATTTGACAAGTGTAGTAGCCAATTCAAACAAAATAGGCAAAATTGGCAAATTACACAATATGATATAGGAATGGCAACATGGTATATTAGGGTATAAGAAATAAGTGATGTTCCTAGTTTGTCCATAGATGGTTATAACTAGGAAATAGTGGCATAGATCAATGATACTACTTTGTCCATATGCAGTTATAATTAGTATCAAGACCGTGGGATACTAATTTTCCCAAAAGTGGTTATAATCAAGCCCACTTGGTATAGAATAGAACAAGAAATGATGGATGTAACTATAAAACCTCTATCATACTACTCCAAAAATATGAGCTCTGTCTGAAATAATTAAAACAACTATTGAAACTTGATCTTAATATTTTTACCAAAATTAGCCTTGTAAACAATGGAATGAAACCAAGTTCAAATCACTGGGTATGGATGAAAACAACTTGGTTGATAGAAAAGGTATGCTAGAATGGTATAGTGGAATGGAAAAGTGATATAATGGTATGGTGCAAAGAAGAAAGTTGACATTATGCTACAACTTGAAATGGTCCTCATAGACAATACACCAAATCTCTCAAGAGAGGTAATGAGTGAGGTTTATAATATTCATATGCTCATCAAGTTCATCCCCATTTGGTGTAGCCATCCTATATCCTCTAGCGCCATGATTTACAACAATGATGAAAGGACTTACCAAGCTCAAATTATTTGTATTTCACATGTTGATTCTAGTGGCCATGGAGTATGTTCTTGTATTCTTTAATACTATTTACTATGGCTAGATGTTTTTCATCAAGTAAATCTAGCTCTTGCAGGTAAGGTACTTGATAGTCTTCATTGTTCAGGACATGATTCAAAGATATGTGTAAATAAGGTAACTTGACCTCAATGGGAAGAATGGCCTCAGTACCATAAAAAAGTGAATATGGAGTGGATTTTATTGGAGTGTGGTGATTGGCACATTAGGCCCAGATGGCACAAAATATTTAGAGGTGTCAATCATGGTCGACATCATTAACACTATTTTTAAGGATGTTGATAATGGATTTGTTAGATATTTCATCTTGGTCATTACATTGAGGGTAATATGCCATATAAAAATGTTGTTTAATCTTGTACTCAACACATAATGATTTGACATCTTTATTCTTGAACGATCCACAATTATCAAATATAATGATAGAGGAAATACCATAATGGCAAATGAGATGGTTGAAGATGAAGTTGGAAAAAAAATTTCTAGTCATGTAAGTGAGGGGTATAGCTTCAACCGACTTAGTGAAATATTCAGTGGTGGTAAGGATATGTTTGTGGTTGTTGGATGAGGTGGGGTTTATCTTCCCAATGAGATCAAGGACCCATTCAACAAATATACATGATGTAAGCATTAATTTCAAAGTCTTGGCTAGGGCATGAATTAGATTGGCATACCATTGACATTTATCAAAATTTTTTACTTATGCAGCTACATCTGCATCCATTATTGGCCAATAATACCTAATATGCAAGATATTTTTGGAGAGGACAACTGCACTAGTATGGGCTCCACATAATCCTTCATAAACTTCCCATAATGTTAATGTAGATTCTATTGATGTTAAATAATGAAAAAAAGCTTCATCAAAATTATGATATTATAGAGTTGGTATGAGTAAGGTATAACATTGGGCGTGGTGGATAAAGGATTTTTATTGTTTGTGGGATAGGTCTTGTGGCATAATATAGTCATGGAGGTAGGTTTATAGTGTTGAATACCAAATAGAGCTAGGAAAAATAATATCATATATCATTACGATGGTTGAAAGTTCATGAGCTAGTAGTACTAAATTTTCAATTAAAAATTTGTATTCCTTGGTTGTATTTGTATGAGTGATGAAAAAAATAGGTCAAACTTATGGAGGCCATAAATTTTGATCCATAGCTCCGTTTGAGCTCTTCCATGCACCAAAACAATCATTTTATAAATTGTATTTCTACCCTAAGCCACAATTTATTCTTAGAGGTGTTTTCGATATTTTTTGAAGACCAAAGATGACCATTTGAGCTTCTAAAACTATAGTTTATTGATTTTTTTGAGATTTTTCTATTTTTATAAATTATATATTTTTTGACTTGACATGAACTCCAGTTGAAATTCATCCAATAGGATAATTTTAATGTTTAGAGTATTTTGGGAGATTTTTATAGCTATGCATGCTTACATGCGAAATACACTAAAAATCATAGCTACTAATAGATTTTAGTTTTTTTTAAATTTTTACGTGTCATCTATAATTCTAGGTTGAGACTTATTTATACATGGTTTGTAAATATTTCAATGCAATAAATATGAAGTAATTCTAAGTTATGGTTGCAGATCTTGGCCTATTGTGATTTTTAGTATTGATAGTATTTATGTTTTATTATCTAGTATCAGAGCAAGTTTGAATCTTGGAGGAGTAAGAAATGTTGAGAGGATGAAGAAGTATTGTGTAGATGAACCAGAATATGCAAGAGTTTTAGAGGTAAGTGCAATATATAATAGAGGTTATCACCAATAAGAGAAAAATACAAGGTGGTGATGAAACCTAGGAAGACATAGATCATGATGAAAAATTTTGGCAAGAAGAAGAACATCAAAATCAGCCACCATGAATGGAAGAGAGGATAGTTTGAGCTTTATAAGGAAGAAATGAAGGAATCAAGGTTGATGTTCTAGATTATGGAGGAATTTTAAAACCATAGGATTTGATAGATTGGATGAATAACATGGAAAAGTTCTTTGAGTGAAGACAAGAAGGTAAAGTTTGCATGCACGAAATTTAAAGGTCATGCAATGATTTAGTGGGATCACCTACACAGAGAGAGAGAGAGAGAGAGAGAGAGAGAGAGAGAGAGAGAGAGAGAGAGAGAGAGAGAGAGAGAGAGAGAGAGAGAGAGAGAGAGAGAGAGAGAGAGAGAGGGTAAATATAATATTAGTATGTGTAAAAAGATGGAGAAGAAGCTGAGCAAGAATTTTCTTCCTACAAATTATACACAAATCTTATATAGAAGATTCTAAAATTTGAAGCAAAAAGATCATAGTATACAAGAGTATACAGATGAGTTTTATAATATTTCAATATGAGTGGAGCATGATGAAATAGAAGATTAGATGGATGTAAGGTATGTAAATAGTTTGAAATTTACTATTCAAGATGAATTAAGCATGCATAGAATACTTTTCATAGATGAGGCTTATCAATTAAATTTGAAGGCAGAAGAAAAATAGAATAGATAAAATTTAGAAGAACATATCTTGGTCCAAGAAGAGGTGGATCCCATCTAATAAGGGGATGAGTTGATTTTAATACCACCAGAGGTGAGTCTAATACCAATGGAGGTGAATCATCACATGGTGTAGAAAGGTAACATGAGAATAACAAGGGCTTTAATACCAATGAAGAGGAAGAGAGTTTCAAAGATGATGAGGTTATGGTGGTGCTAGAAGATGGTTCTCATATCAACATGGATCTTATGTTTGTTATAGGTGTGGAGAAGAAGGGCATAGGGAATCTGAGTGTCCAAATTATCATGATCAAGAAAGGAGGCAAGAGGATCACCTAAGAGTGAATCTAAGTGAGGCTGAGATAGAATAGAAAAATACTAAAATTGTATCAGTAGATGTTGGAGAGAATCTCATAATGATAAGAGTGATGATCGCTCCAAGGAGGGAAAAAGTGTAGAATAAATAAGGTGATGATGCATGACTGTGATCAATTTTTTTTTGAATAAGATGTACTTTGGGTGGAAAGATATGCAAAGTAATTATAGATAGTGGTAGTTGTGAAAATATGGTTTTGAAAGAAATGATAGAAAAACTACATTTACAATGTGAAAAGCATCCTAATCCTTATCATATTTCATGGTTTAGGAAAGGGAATGAGGTTACAATAGATAAAATGTGATTAATAAGGTTTTCTATAGGAAAAACGTATAATGATGAAATAAGATGTAATGTTATTCTGATGGATGCATGTCATGTGTTATTGGGGAGACCATGGCAATTTGATAGGAAAGTAATTCATGATAAAGCAAAGAACATGTTCACTTTTTGTTAAGGTGGTATAAAGGTAGTTTTATTACACCTTAAAGAGGAAGAGAAGGTAAAAAGCATTCTCTCTACTAAATAATTTATCCAAGATATAAAGGAAGAAGGTTATTGTTATGTATTAGTAGCAAAGAATGAAGACACAAAAAAGGTGCAAATACCAACAAGAGCATCAAGAGTGTTGAAAGAATATATAGATGTTATGCCCAATGAGGTATCAGATGGTTTACCATTGAAGAGATATATTTAGCATCACATTATTTTGATTCAAAGAACAAATCTACCCAATAAAGCAACTTATAGGATGAGTCCAATATAACATGTACAATTAAACAAATAGGTTACTAAACTGTTAAGAAATAAGCTTATAAGTGAGAGTATGAGTCCATGTGAAACAAAAGTGTTGATAACTCCAAAGAAACATGAAGAATGAAGAATGTGTGTCAATAGTATAGTAATTAGTAAAATTAAAATAAAGTATAGATTTACTGTACCTCATTTAGATGATATGATGGATGTGCTTAAAAGAGAAACATATTTTACCAAGATTGATCTAAGGAATGGTTATTATTAGATCTGAATTCATGAAAGAGATGACTGAAAAATTACATTCAAGACTAAGGATGGCTTATATGAGTGGATGGTGATACCATTCAAATTATCTAATACACATAGCACATGTATGAGGATGATGCATACATTGCTACAAAAATATATTGGTAAGTTTGTGGTTGTTTATTTTGATGACATTTTGATATTAAGTAAGACTAAAGAAGATCACATACAACTTTTGAGAATGGTACTAGATTTGTTAAGAAAGGAGAAGTTGTATGAAAATTTGAAGAAGTATAGGTTTATGGAGAATAGTTTGGTATTTTTTAGATTTTTAGTTTTAATAGATAGTTTGAAAATAGACGAAAAAAAGATAAAGGCAATTGTTGAGTGGCCTATTCCAAAAATCATTATAGAGGTAAGAATTTTTCATGGTTTAGCAACTATTTATAAAAAAAATTATTAATTTTTTTTGTATTATTATTACACCAATACCACATCGCATGAGAGGGAAGAAGTTTGTATGGACTAAAGCAACCACAAAAAGTTTTGAATTTTTAAATAATATTATAGAAAGACCAATTTTAACATTATCAAATCGTAACAAGGTGTTTAAGGTTGAATATGATGCTTCATTTGTGGGAATTGGTGTTGTGTTGAGTCAAGAAGGAAAGCCAATATCATATTTCAGTAAAAATTTGAATAAGGTAAGAACAACGTAATCTACCTATGATGTTGAACTTTATGCAATTGTACAAACATTAAAACATTGGAGGTATTACTTGGTGCCTAAGGAGTTTATCATTTTTACAGATCATGAGGCTTTGAAGTATGTGAATACACAAATGAATTTGAATAGTAGGCATGTAAAGTGGGTATCTTTCTTGGACAGGTATACTTTTATGTTGATACATAAAATAGGAAAACAAAATCAGATCACTGATGCATTGAGAAGGAGAGTAGCATTATCAACTACTATGGTGAATGAAGTAGTTGAATTTGAATCTATCAAAGAAAGATATGATATTGATCCATATTTTTGTAAGGTAGTTGAGTAATGCAGAAATCCATTAATAAGTGGGACAAATACTATGCATAGTGATTATAATATACAAGAAGGTTATCTCTTCAAAGGGAAACAATTATGCATTCCAATCGGGTTTCTATGAAATAATATAATAAGAGAACTACATAGTGGAGGTTTGGCTAGTCATTTTGGTAAGATAAAGACAATAGCTTTGGTGGATGAAACATATTTTTAGCCAAAGATGAAAAGAGATGTGACAAGTTATGTTTCTAGATACAGAATATGCCAGGTGGATAAAGGACATGCATAAAATACTAAAATATACTTGTAATTATTGATTCCAAGAGGACCATGCACATATTTGAGTATGAATTTTTTGTTGGGATTACCAAACACATAGAGAGATAATAATTTAATTTTTGTTGTTGTACACATATTTTCTAAAATGGTTCATTTTAGTGCATGTAATAAAACCAATGATGCCACTAGAGTTGCAGAATTATTTTTTAAGGATATTGTGAGATTACATGGTGTTCCAAAAACTATTACTTCAGATAGGGACATAAAATTTCTAAGTCATTTTTGAAGGAATTTTTGTATGAATATGGGTAATAATCTATAATTCAGTAGTGCATATCACCCACAAACAAGTTATGAATAAGATCTTAAAAAATTTGTGAAGATGCATAGTAGGAGAGAAGCCCAAGCAATGGGACTTGGCTTTACCACAAGATGAGTTTGAATATAATAGTTTAGTGAATAGATCAATAGGAAAGTCACAATTTCAAATTATTTATGGGATAAATCCTATAGGTATTTTAGATTTGGTATAATTACCAATTATAGATTGAATTAGTAATGATGCAGAAGCATTTACAGAGCATATGCAATAGTTGTAATGAGTAAGAAGAAAGTTGTAGGAAAGTAATGAGAAATATAAAGCATTAGTATATGTCAGAAGAAGATTCAAGGTATTTTAAGAAGGATATTTGGTAATGGTTTACTTGAGGAAAGAAATATTTCCAAAAGGCACATGCAATAAGTTGAAGTACAAGAAAATTGGACCATGCAGAATTGTGAAGAAACTCAATGACAATGATTACGAGGTGAGTTTACCACAAAATTTTACTATATCTACAATATTTAATGCTTTATATTTATATGAATTCCATAGAGAATATGGTGAAGGTGATGAAGATGAAGAAGTAAATTGGTAGCAACATTTTCCAAATTAGAAGGAAAAGCTAGTGCAAGTTTTGGATGTGAAGATAGTGAGCACAAGGCAAGGGAATTATAATAGGTATTTGGTCTAATGGGAAGGATTGTATCAAGAATACAACACTTGGATTAAATAATGAGAGTTAAATAATATCGACAAAGAAAAATTTCAGCAATATAATCAAGCCACCTCACAGGAGCTGAGTTGTTTTCAACCAATGGAGAACGATGTAGAAAAAATAGACCAAACTTCCAGAGGCCATCACTTTTGATTGATAGCTCTATTTATGCTATTCCATGTGCCAAAATGACAATCTCAAAAATTTTGTTTCTATCAAATGATGTAATTTCCTAATAAAGATGTTTTAAATAAGTTTTGGAGGCAAAATGTAACCATCTGATGCTCTAAAATTATAGTTTATTATTTTTTTGAGATTTTTATATTTTCAAAAATTGTATATTTTTATGATCAGATGTGAACTTCAGTTAAAATTTGTCCAATGTTTAGAGTTTTTCAAGAGATTATTATAGCTATGCATGCTTGCATGTGAAACTTACTAAAAATAGAAACTACTAATAAAAAAAGTTTTTTTTTAGATTCTAATTTTTTTTGAATTTTTACATGTCATCTCTAATTTTGACTTGAGGCTTTTTATTGCATGTTTTGTAAGTATTTCAATTCAATAAATATGATGCAATTCTAAGCTGTGGTTATAGATCTTAGCCTATTGTGATTTTTGGTCTTGTTAGTATTTTTGGTTTATTAATGAGGAATCAATGATCCAATGGTAGTCATGGCATCTATTGTTCTCTTATTGTCCCTTGGTATATGTTTAAACTATACATTGATAGTCTATTATTTGAGAGTGTCAGCGATGGCCTTGTATGGAAGTAGCTTATCATTCTTGGTTTGAAAATGGTCTGTAACCTGATTGATGATTAAATAAGAATCACCATAAACCTTGAGATATTGTATGTTCCATTGTAATACCTATCAAAGCCCTACAACAAGTGCTTCATATTTGTCCATGTTGATGGTACAAGTGGATTAGATCTCCCTATGGTGTAATAAAACAAAGGCCTACCCCTGATTGATGTGTTGTAAATGGCCCATCCAAATATAACTTTCAATAATGATTCTCAACAAGTGTTTCAATGATTTTCATGATGGATTCATCTGGGAATTGGAATGTTAGTGGCTTTGTATCTATAAAGAGTGCTTCAGTAAGCTGATCTACAAGAACATGCCCCTTAATGGATTTTTTTTGATATAATCTATCTCAAAGTCACTGAGAAACATGATCCATTTTGTCATGCAACCTTGTAAAACTATTTTGGATAGTAGATACTTGAGTGGATATACTTTTGAATTAACCATGGTCATATTGTTTAACATGTAATGGTGTAGTTTCTGAGCTATGAAGACCATAACTAAACAATATTTTTCAATGGGTGTATAATTCTGCTCATAAGTGACCAATGTATAACATAGATAGTACATGACATGATCCTTTATATTATCATCATGTTGAGCTAGAAGTGCCCCTAAGGATTTGTCTATAGTTGATAGGTAAAATAGAATGGTTTTCCTTGCATTGGTGGTAGTAAAATTGGTAAATTTTCTAGATAGCCCTTCAAGCACTGAAAAGAATTCTAACATTCATCATCCCAATTAAATTATACCCATTTCTTTAGTAAGTGTGTGAAAGGATGGAACTTGTTGGCCAATTGAGATATAAAGAATCTAATAGATTGTATCTTGCCCTATAAATTATAGAGCTACTTCAAAATGGTTGGTGGTGGCATATTTTTTATCGTTAGTACTTTGGCTAGGTTGACTTTAGTGCCTCGATGAGACATAGTGAAGCCAATAAATTTTCTTCAAGTAATTCTAAAAAGTAGTTTTTAGGGTTGAGCCTAAATTTGTATTTACATAGTTGCTCAAATATCCTCCTCAGTATTGCTAGATGATCAACCCTAGTCTTTGATTTCCCTATTATGTCATCAACCTAGTCTTCAATAATGTCATACATCATATCATGAAATATGATGGTCATGGCTCTTAGTAGGTGGCCCCTAAATTTTTGAGACCAAATAACATAACTTGATAATAAAATGTTCCCCATGGAGTGGTGAATATTACTTTATGTTGGTCTTTAGGTATGATTTGGATCTATTTATAGCTTGAGAATCCATATATGAGTTAGAACATCTCATAACATGTTATGGATTTGACTATCATATCAATCTTTGGTAGGGAAAAGTCATCCTTAGAGGAAAATTTATTTATATCTCAAAAATTAGTATAGATTTTGATTCCTTTTGTCTTATTATTAACTAGTACTACATTGAATATCCATTTAGAATAGTTGACCAACCTAATACATTTCACTTCCAAGAAATTTTCCAACTCTTTCTTCATTAATACAAAAATATGAAGATGTATTTTGCATCATTTTTATTTCATAGGTTTGGCATCAGGATGTACCACAAAGTGGTGTACAACCAAGGCAGTGTCCAAATAAGGCATGTCCGAGTAGGTCCATGCAAATATATCAAAAAATTCCTTCAAAAGGGTTGTAAAGACTTCATGTTCCTTCTCAATGAAGGATGTGGCTAATTTAATCCATTTCATGTCATCTAGAGTCTCGATGTTGAACTTTGTTGTATCCTCCACTAGAAGGGTTGAACCGTCTTTTAGAATGGTTGGTAAAGATCAAAACTATCCTACAATAGTAAAGTCCTCTGTTAGGACTAGCTCCTCAAGTTCTCCTAGACATGATGAATTATAATCCCGCAATGGTAGGGATGACAATATGACAAATATAGTTAGAATTCTTGGATAATTTGATCAAAAGCTTGTTGTTCTTCAAGACTAAACATAGACCCATAAGAATGTTCATTATTGGTGTTCTCCTAATCTATGTTTGAGGAAGGTTGATCACCCCCATCTAATGGTGCCTAAAATAGGCTCTCACCACTAGACTGGTCTTTTTATGTATTGTTTCCCTAGTTTAAAAGTGCCTCAAAGAAGTTTTCACTTTGGGACGTCAACATTTTATTTTTTTATTTTTGGCTAAGGGTGTTCACCTGCTCTACAAAATAGGCTTCATGATCTATTTTGACTGAGAACTCAACCTATAAATGTTTTTAATGTTTATATGGATATAAATCCCCATGGATGGTGACCTCCATTCCTGAATAGGAGAACTTGATACATTGGTCAAATGTTCAAGGGATTATACGGATCTCATGTATCTAAAGTCTACCTAAGAGCATATTATATGATAAATCATGGTCTAACACATGTCACAGTATATCATGGGTCAAAGGCCCAATGATAACCAACAAGCTAATGGTGGCTTGTGATTCCCATTCTTCATTATCATAGGCTTTGATGGTGATCGTCTCTAGCTACAAATCAATTTTCATGTACCCCAAATGCTTGATGAGCTTGAGATACATAATATTTAGGCTTGATCCATTATCTATGAGGACACATTTCACTGTGTACCACAATATGACAACTTTGATGTATAATGTATTATTATGTAGAGGGCCAAAGAATGACATATTGCTTTAGTTGAAGGTTAATTGTTAGCATAGAGCTAGATGTCTAGCCAAAGCTTGGAATTTTCCTAGAGATATGTCTGTTAAGATGTTCTTGGATTTTAAATGTACGCAACAAATCTAAAATGGAGATTTGTGTAGGACTCTTCTATAATTATTCTACAATATCAAACATATTTTTTTTATAGTGGTAAATGGTTTATTCTTTGTCAAGATAGTTAGTTGGATTGGTGATGTGGTAGAAGGCCGTGGGCTTGGTATGGTAATCTTCAACTACTAAGTTATGATTGCACAATCAGTATTAGATACAAGACCATTGTGTCTAAAAAATGATTATAGAGGGGGACCAAATAGGATATGTGTTAGTTATTGGTACACTTGTACGTGGTTACATGATAATGGAAAGTTATCGATATAGGATCCAAATTTGGTAATACCTACTTGTTGGTATGTATGTATGCAATCTTAGGTCAATGAAGGATCACCGACATGGGTTGATTGATTTGGGATGATTAGAAATGGTCTTTTTTTATTGGTACTTGGTCTCAGATTGATGGAAATAATGTTAACATGAACTCCAATAAGATGTCCTAAAACCTTATTGTAGTGATGTACAACTACATGGTAGGTCTGTTGGTTGTTGGCATTGTTATAGCCTTGGTTGCATTGATTCATTTAATTTTTTTGGTTGTGCTATTGGTTTTGTTGGTTGTACCTTGGATGTTGATACTATGTTTTTGTTGTCTTGGCCACTATTATTATTATTATTATTATTATTATTATTATTATTATTATTATTATTATTATTATTATTATTATTATTATTATTATTATTATTATTATTATTATTATTGTTTATGGTTGTTATGTTGGGGAAAGTGGTTATGATAGATTCCTAATTTATGATTGGATTTGGAATCTCCATGATCCAATATGATCTCTTAAATTTCCAACATGTTCCCAATAAAATGTTAAATTGTCACATAACATCATAAATTATGATCATTAACCTAATGATACTTGCATAATCCATGTTGTGTATACCAGTCTTGATAGTCAATGCCCTTAGGATAGTGTTTTACAATAGGCTAATTAATCAAATTAGTTGGGATAGGGTTATAAAACATAGATACAATGGGTTCTCCAAGGTCACTAAAGATGTAATGAGTAGGCATATTTCTCCTTAGAGGATAGTTTTACAAAGGCATAGGTTGTTGTATTTATTTCACTAGTCTAAGTTGATGCACTTGCTCCATTTGTTGAAGAGGTTGTTGGTGAGGAGTTATTTGCATATGCAATGTAGGCTAAGTAGATAGTGTTTTTACTATTTATACATGTTGTGACTTAGTTAATACATTTCCTATGACATTCTTGTTTCGGTTAAAATACATGGGTTTGTCATAATTTTTGGCATGGGTTTGTTGTGATGCTTGTGCTTGGAGTTGGTTCTAATTTTGGCCATTATTATAGTTTTGATTCTAGTCTGATTGGCTGAGATAAGTTTAATGATCCCTTTGTTAATTAGGGATATTTCAATTAACAAACCTTTGTCAATGATTTATTTAAAGGTATGTGCACACTACAACTCTAGATTGTAAGATATATCACTGTGTAAATTCTAAGTTAACATAGTGGTTAGCTACTTGTCTGCTAGACTGGGGGTGAATCAACTAGCAAGGGATCTTCATAACTATAGTTAACTTACAAAGCTTTCACCAGCCTTCTATTTGGATTGCATCAAATCGACCAATGAAATCTCATGTTTGAGATTTTAAGAGAAGTACTGCACAACCATGTCTAAAAGATCATCAAAATCAAAACCTAAATTCTTTGGTAATTTTAGAAACCATTCCAATGTCTATCCTATTAGGATCCTTGGAAAAAATATTAATAGGTATATATCTTTATAGGCCATTAGTTGGCATGTAAAAAGGAATTCCACCAAGTGGGCTTCTGGGTCACCTTTACCCTTATATTTTTTAGATTTAGGTAGTTCATACCCTAGAGAAAATGGTATCTACAAGTACACCATGTTTAAAGGGTAAGAAAAAATGTCATCCAAATTGAAATTTTTGGTTTGTTTCCCAACTTGGATAGCGGCAATTGCATCCTTAATTTTTTGTAGTTCTTGAGATAGCAAAACAATGGGAACATTATTCTAAGGGGGAGGCTAGGTGGTCAAAATTGGATAACTTTGATCCGGGTATAGTGGAGGCATTTGTTGGGGAATATTGGTCTAGTTTTGGAATGGACCTAGAATATTTATATGCATATTAGGGTGAGATTTCTAAAATTACACACGATGATATGAGATATTCTAGTTAGGATTATGTATATGGGCTTAGCTTTGGGGAAATTGAGGTTGAGATAGAGGGATCTAGATGTATTGTGAATATTGAGATTAAATAGGGAGATGTTGTCAACTAGTTTAACCTTTTTGATTAAGGTGAAATTATGAACTAAGGACATGTCATTGGATTTGTGGCACATTTGGCATGAAAGGTAATTGTTTCCTAATTGGTACTT
This sequence comes from Torreya grandis, assembly GCA_037957365.1. NCBI lineage: Eukaryota > Viridiplantae > Streptophyta > Pinopsida > Cupressales > Taxaceae > Torreya > Torreya grandis. The sequence goes on along the minus strand of JARHVA010000120.1, from coordinate 5,064,185 downwards.
GTGGAAAATTAAAACCTCTTGGTTGTGCAAATCCCTATTGGGAAGTAGATACATGTTGAAGATTCAATAGTTATCGATGACCAATACTTGTACACATTTGATTAGACATTGTTTGGTTTTGAATAAGCACATTGGTCTAAAATTGAAGAGATATGTTCATTTTTACCTAGTGAGGTAGAACATTGGTTGCCCCTAGTTGAGGTGGTAAGATGCTTAACCTTTGTAGAATGGTTATGTTGGACTGTGCTTATTGTTGTGGAATGTTACTCATCACTTATTATGGTGGAGTAACATTATTTAAATTTTTTTGAGGCATGGCACTAGTCATGGCTTGACTACTTAATCCTTCTTTTTGGGTTCTAGAAGAAGTAACTAGTTGAGGATTAGAGGTAGTTGGTTGAGGTTGGGAGGTAGGAGTTCCTACCCACTGAGTTTGTGAACCACTCATGGTTTTTACTAAAGGCAAATTTTATTGAATACTATTTGTTTTTGCATTTACACCACTTTGCTCTAGATTCGACATTGCTTGTGTGTTGTCCACTAAGTTTGGCTCAGTATGATACATTGAAGTACAAGACACTTATTTGATAGTTAGGATATTGAACATGTTTTCTATGAAAGTGATTTGTGTAAATGGGTCTATATAGTAGTTTTCTTAGCCTAACAAATCAATTAAGACTCTTATTGAAGGAACTAGCTCAATAAGAGGAGCATTTGACATGGTCATATTATTAAAGTTACGTATTAGGTTTATGTATGTCAGGTATGTTGTATGTATCTAAATGAAGTGATCCTCTATGAGGTCCTTTTGTGTAATAATCATATGATAGTACCTATATGACATTAATATTATAGCATTAAGATTGGTAGAAGAGACTTGCTTATTGTTATGATTATAAGACATGTTGTAGAACCCTCTTACTAGACATTGAAAGTTTTCATGGGGAAAGTCTATTGGAAACTTATCCCCTACCTATGTGGATTTGATTAGGACTTCATCATTGTTCGTAATAAAGTCATGATCAAAAAATTATGGGGCATAGGTCGATAGCATTGTAACATAGTTCAGTTGCAATTAAACTTGTTCTGCAATCGTAGGTACATTAGCAAGGTATTGGTTCATTTATTCTGGGTCTTGTTATATGTATGGAGGTGTGCTAACCAAATAATAGGATAAAGGGTCTTGACTCTGCTCCTCTATTTGAGCATTGTAAGGTGGATAAGGATATCCATCTCACAAATGACATCATCTCCATAAGGATCTTGAACAAAGTCTTCTTACATGATAACATTTATGTATGCCATATTTTACATGATTCCACTATGTGTATAATGAGACATGGTAAAATCAATGGTGAATGCTTTGTGAGAAGAGAGGTTGGGTTCTACAAACTCTGAAAAACTATGTCTAAAAAGATAAATTGCTCAAACTAGGTTTAAATTGGTCAAAGGGATGGAGTTGTATCTCCAAAATGGTTTGTGACAAAACATGGTATAAAAAAATATAATGTTAAATGTTAAATGTCTCACAAAAACAAGGAGTGGATGAACTAAAAACAAAATTCCAAACTCTAAAGGCAAAGTGTTCCAAATAGGTCTAATCTAGGAAGGGTAAAGGTTGCTAGGTCTTTTGGCCAAACATGATTTATAAATCTAGGCTCAAACAAAGGCATGTGCGAGGAATCTTAAAAAAATGTAACATCAAATCTAGACTTTAAAAAAAATTATGATTTAATATAATAAACTTGAAATAGTTTGGCATAGACTAGGTACTTGGTTTCAGACATGAACTTGGTCAAATTACTATCTAGCACATAACAAAAGGAACTTGGGGATAAACTATTTTCTCTCAAATTATGTTACAAAAAAATAGTTTTTGAATTTGGATAAAGAATTGACCTAAATTATGCAATCCAAAAGATAAATATCGATGTCTAAGCCCCAATTAGATAAGGCCTAAACATAAATCAAACAATATTTGAATCCAAAATTGATAAGGTTTATTAAAAACTCAAGTTAGGAAAAACTAGGATTTTTTAACAAACAAGCTAGATAATTTAGACAACACAACAATACTGTACAAACACCACAAAGGTAGACATGGTTCAAAATCTGAAACTTGGACACAAGACAAGATAAGTCTTTGAAATAATTTGAGTAGCGTAATAGCATTATCACTCTCAAAAAATGTAAAAAATGGTTTGTTTCAAAGACTCTAAGGCACAAAATTGAAATGATTTGGGTAGTGTAATGTTACCTGCGACTCGTAATGTTTTTGACATAAATGGTCTAAGGTAAAGCAAGGTGTCAAATGGATGGCCTAACACTTCCTCAAATAATGTAGTAGTGTGGAAAAATAACTCATTTTGATGTGGGGAAGACAAATAATATTTTAGACTCAAGACACCAAAAAATAAAGGAAAAATACCAAATACAACTAAGTAAATCATCCTAAGACCTAAACTGACAAGGTATGGTCTAAGGGTTTAGACTATACCATTCATTTCATAAGCCAAAAACTATCAGTTGTAGAAAAATATTACACAAATACAAAATGAAAAGATATGGGAATGGTGTTTTCACTTTTAAAATTCAAACACTACCTTATAACATCATCATTTATTACCAATCACCAAGCTGTATGATATCTGGTAAATAAAACCATGTTAGGAGGGAGTATATCTCATTGGCTGATGTTTCAAGAATTTAAGTTCAGAATCAATGTGATTATGGGGAGAGAAAATGTGGGACAAGACCAATTGAGAAAATATATGCATTAGGGAGGATCCTGAATAACTTTATGGTGAATCACTAAATGCCCATTTGTTTTGTGTCTCTACAATTCCAAAAAACATGGAAGCATAGCCAATTTATCAGAACAAGGATTTTTTCCTATGTACTATGTAGAAATGGATAAAAATTAACTGATCACAAGATCCATTTCATTTAGCATCATTAATGGATTTATGTAAAAAATGGGCAAAGATGATTTAATATAGTAAGTAGCTTTAGGTGATCATAAATTCTTCAAGATGCACATCAAGGAATCACACATCTATACATTTCATAGGATAATCCACTATAAAGAAGATATTGTAAAGTGGTAAATGGTTGCCTACTTTATTTTAGGATATGCACTAAATAATGAAATACTATGAAGTATTTTAAAGGAAAAGAAGACCAAATCATGGAGATGAAATGATGTTAAACCACCATGTTATCTTAACAACCATTTTAACACTAGCTAATTGACTTTTTAGGACCAATAAATCTACCTAGTAAATGTAGTCATGCAAGCTACATAATTATTATCTTGGATTACTTCATTAAATGGGTATAAGATGCTATGACACTAAGCTATAGTGATAAGGATGCAACTAGATTCTATATGAAAATATTATAACTAGATTTTGATGTCAAATGATTTTGGTTAGTGATAGAGGAATGCATTTCCTCAATACCACCATCAAGAATTTGATGGAGGAGTTTATGATATTTCACCACAAAAGCACAAAATATCATCCTCAAGCCAATTGTTAGGCAAAGGCATCAAACAAAGTCATTATAAAAAAGATCACAAAAATATGCAATGTGCAAATATATGATTTGGATGATTGAATTCACGTGATCCTATGGGCATATAGGACAAAATAAAAGTGTACAATAGGTTTCACTCAATTTCAGCTCATTTATGGATTAGAAGAAATCATGCCAAGATGCATCAGGCTTTCACATATAGCTATATAACATTGGTCTTGCATGAAACATGAAACAAACTACATCTTCACAAATGGATTACAATGATCATGTGACAAGGAGATCATAACTCTCTTAAGGAAAGGCTGATTGATTTAACTAGGATGAAATAAACATGAAAATAACACATTAAAAATAGGAAGTCAACAAACAAATTCAAAAATCATGACATGATCATAATTTGAGATCCAAATAATTTTTTTCCAGAATAAGTAGTATTATTATATGATAATAGATTTTAGGAATTTATAGGAAAGTTGCATATCTTATGAAAAAGACCTTTGATCATTCTTCATGATGTCTCAGAAAAAGGAAAATTTTTGTTAAAGGACCTTCATGGAACCATTCTCCCACGATGTGTAAATGACTATAGGCTTAATCCTTACCATCAATAATATATATTAGATCTTATAAAAAAATTAGAAAGCGTATTAAGTAACACTATATAGCTTATGATTTATGGTTAATGTATTATTTTCCTTTTTTGATTTTAGGTTTTTAGTGTAGATATATAGTGTTATCTCTATATCATAAGACATCAAAACCAAGTTGGAAAATTCAATGTCATAGATGTCAGGGGATCTCTAGCTCTACCAATTAGAGCACAATTGATTACTTTCTTATATGCAATTAAACATGGAATTATACCAGAATGATAAAGTAGCTAGAAACTTGAGACAGCAAAGAATTTGAGAGACAATACACACTCTTGTATTAAATATTACTAGAAGAAAATACAATAAGGAAGATGCCACTTCTTCCTTCACCTCAAAAGCTTGCCACACCTCAAGACCTTCTTCCCTCTCTCTTGCTCAACACAAAAACTTTAAAGCCTGAGTTGCTATTCCTCCTTGAATACTTCAGCTGATCTCCTTGAACTTACACCTATAGATCTCCTTGACCTTGCTTGCTTCAATGCTTTTACTTGCCTTCTTGATTATTACAATACATGCCTTATGGGTCTTTAAATAGGATCCCATGCTTACAAAAATAGAACTCTAGTTACAATAATTAGACACACAGCTCGTGACTATAATTAGTTGCTTGACATGTAAACACTCACTTCACTTAACTGACTGTTCGTCAACAGTAGTTCTAAAAATACACAGGCGACCGACGCTGGTCCCTGCTAGTCTGGTGCTGCCGACGTCGGCCGACTATCTGCCGTCACCGGTCTCCTTCTCCACTGTCTGTGACCGACGTCAGTTATACTACCGACGCCAGTTCCTCTGGTTCTTCAGCATCCTCTCTTGTGTCTGCAAACAGTTGAAGCTTTTAGCTCCACACCTTAACAATCTCCCACTTGGAGATAAATAGCTGTAACTTGTACCTGTACCTATACACCATCTATTTTATTCCTTAGGCTTTGTATCCCTCTTCAAAGTCACTCTTGAAGACCAACCACCATTTAAACCTGTGACGCAATATCTGTATCTTATGCCACAAGAATTTTGCTGCTCCTAAATTCTCCATGACATACTTCTGAACTAACTCTACCCTTAACTCAGAAAACTCCCTGTATATGAAACCCTGCAACAAGTAACACAATACAGTAACAGGATAATGTAGCTAATATTATCCAACATGATAAAGATAAAATACAATGGTCAAACCTCCATTGTTCTGAAGCATAATCAAGACCATATACCATAGCCTTCTGTCTCATGTGTCCATCGACTCTCTTCTCTAAAACAAGAATCCATCCCTCTATCCAGTGCTTCCTTCTAGCTGACAACACTACCAACAAATACCTGTTTGGTTCTCCAAAGACTCACACTCCTCATCCATGCCAAGCTCCCACTGTTTCTGGATTCTACCTGCATTGCTTCTTCCATCTTCCTAGTTCATGACTATCAGTAAGCAATATAAAGAAGGTGAACAATGAATATGAAGTTCACATACCTTTCCTGACCTCCACATGGGTGTTTGAGACTTATTAATTCACCCAACATCCGTTCCAGTGACCGATCTAGGCCATCTCCTAGTCTGCTCCCGACCGATGTTGGTTCCCTGCATTGATCCTAACTGCCAACGTTGTTTCCCTGGCCGGCGCTAGTGTCCCTCCTACCGACGTCGGTCCTTATGACCAACGTCAGACTTCTCTAGTCCAACCTACTGACCATGCTGGTCTGCACATGATTGATGTCGGTATCTGGATGACTGACGTCGGTGCCAAGATACCGACATCGGTGTCTATGTGTTCTTATAAGTGATGAAATTTTCATCTGCGAGCTCTTCTTGGATCATACCTCTGTCCATGCTGCCCTGCTCAGATTTATTCAGCCCCTGTGACTGATCTCTGTCCTTCATCTCCTCCATAAACACCAAGGCTTTTTTGTTCCTGTCAAAAGCATCAAATTTTCTCTTTCTGTAATGAACTGTATTTATGCTTTCCAAATTTGAACACATACCTTTTGAATCAAGAACTTCCATTCCCTTCCTGTTCTTGTGACCAAGCCTATTAGGCCACATCTTCGAATCTACACCAGAAGTAGAATCAGTAATACAAGTAGACAGATAAAGAGTATCTACTTTCTTACCTCTTGCTAGAACAAGTGCTCCCTTGTTAACCTTCCAAGAATCCTCTGTGAGGGTTATTGTGCATCCCTCATCTCCCAACCTTCCTACAAAAATCAGACTCTACTTCAAAATTGGAACATGCATGACCTCTTTCAACACCCACATGTTGTCAATCTGCAATCTCAGCTGCACTTTCCCTTTGCCAACTATCTGACAAGGCGTACCATCCCCTAAGTAGAGCACTCCAAAATCTCCCTATTCATACTCATAGAAAAAATCTCTATTTGGGGATGCATGAAAAGATGAACCAGAATCTAAAATCCATGATCCTACCTGACTATCTGAAGAAAGTATGAGAGCATCCTGCATCACGATATTTGCATCCTTTTCTTCTTCCATACCTGCATGTTGATTCTCTTTATCTCTCAACCAACACTCCTTTGTGTGTCCTTTCTTTCCACAAAACCAGCAGGTAATACCTTTGGACTCGAATCTCCTTCCCGACCTTGATTTCCCTTGCTCAACCTTCTCCCTTTGCCATCCCCTGCTTTTTGCACTTAGAGCATTCCTTGATGATTCAATTGTGCTTCTCCTGCGTATTTCCTCATTCAAGATCACACTCACAATATCATCAACTTTTAAGATTTTAGAAGCAGATGCAGAATTACTTACTGCCATAACCATACTGTCCCAACTTTCAGGCAAAGAACATAGAATCAAGAGAGCCTTTACCTCATCATCAAAAACAATATTGACTGAAGCTAATTGGTTTACCAAACCATGGAAATCACTGAGATGAGTATGTACCAATCCACTTTCCTGCATTTGCAAAGTAAATAGCTGCTTCATAAGATATACCTTATTAGAAGCCGAGGGATTTTTGTATAAATTCGCCAAGGATTTTATCAACTCCTCCGTTGTCTTGCACTGTGATAAGCTGGAAATCACAGACGATGCAAGGCTCAACCTTAAGGAACCGAGAGCCTTCTGATCAAGAACATTCCATTCTTCATCCTTCATATCTGTGGGCTTGCATGCAACCCCACCCAACGGTAAGTACAAATCCTTCTGATACAGATAGTCCTCAATCTGCATCCTCTAATGTTGATAATTCTTGCCGTTAAACTTCTCCATTCGTAGCCTACTTTCTTCTGCCATTGCTGAACTCCCACTCAATTAGAAAACCCTGTGAATGACCTGTAATCAAAAAACAATACTCTACTTCCTGCGAATCGTAGCTCTGATACCACTTGTCAGGGGATCTCTAGCTCTACCAATTAGAGCACAATTGATTACTTTCTTATATGCAATTAAACATGGAATTATACCAGAATGATAAAGTAGCTAGAAACTTGAGACAACAAAGAATTTGAGAGACAATACACGCTCTTGTATTAAATATTACTAGAAGAAAATACAATAAGGAAGATGCCACTTCTTCCTCCACCTCAAAGGCTTGCCACACCTCAAGACCTTCTTCCCTCTCTCTCTTGCTCAACACAACTCTAAAGCCTGAGTTGCTATTCCTCCTTGAATGCTTCAATGCTTTTACTTGCCTTCTTGATTATTACAATACATGCCTTATGGGTCTTTAAATAGGATCCCATGCTTACAAAAATAGAACTCTAGTTACAATAATTAGACACGTAGCTCATGACTATAATTAGTCTCTTGACATGCAAACACTCGCTTCACTTAACTGACTGTTTGTTAATAGTAGTTCTGAAAATACACAGGCGACCGACGCCGGTCCCTGCTAGTCTGGTGCTGCCGACGTCGGTCGACTGTCTGCCGTCGCCGGTCTCCTTCTCCAATGTCTGTGACCGACGTCGGTTATATTGCCGACGCCGGTTCCTCTGGTTCTTTAGCATCCTCTCTTGTGTCTACAAATAGTTGAAGCTTTTAGCTCCACACCTGAACAATAGAGTGAAACAAGGAAAGAAAACCAACAGAAAAAGAGTAATGTCATGCATAGTCAAAACATGGATCATCAATCAAGTCCAAAAAAGGTGTTGACAAACAAAGTATAGAGGAAGAATAATTAATGGTGATTAAATTTTTTGGTAATGATCACACACTTAAAATATTTTGTCTTTACCAAAGAGGATAGAGTGTTAGACTCAAGGGATGTACAATAAAATAAAGTGGATGATAGAAAATATGTTGTGTTACAACAGAAATCCCATCATCCGTCTGATGCTTAGATACATTGAGCCGATAACATTAACTCATCAAAAATTGCTTTCAATTAATTTATCTATCATAAAGGTGCATGAATAAATCAACACATTCAAATTGATGTGTCAAACAAATTCAAGAAAGAAAAGCTATATAAACTAGGTCATGAAGAATATAATGCAATTATAAACTTTTGAGAACAAGAGAACTCTAATATTTGTGCCTAATTCATTCATTTATGTGCAAATTGTTCACCAACACTAGTTCAACCTAATATATCATTCAAATGATACCAAAAAAATAATCATGGATCATTCATAGCTTTTGATTCCTATAACAAATGCATAAAAGGGAAAATAATGATTGGTATTTCACTGAGACAAACAAAATACCATGATCCAAATGTTTTTGAATACATTGACACAACATAAGCCATTTTTTCCAAATCATCAAAAAATAGCATAATAAAGTGACCTAGTATTGCAGCATCACTTATGAAGAGCTAATTCAGAACACCATATTAAATTATTGACATTTATCTAGTTCAATGATGAGATGATGAAAATTCTTAGTCAGTACAATGATAAATCCATTCATTAGTCACAAGGTGTGACTATTTCCATCAACACTTCCACAATGGCACAAATAACTGCACTACGTATGAGGGGTAAAGAATTGGCCCCTTATAAGACAAAGCCCACCCATTCATTTAGATATGAGGGATAACTAAATTAAGTAATCTAGGGGGATCGATATAAACTATGTATAATTTTTTTTAATGTGTATTTTATCTAAATACATCATAATGCTACTTTGATAAATAACTAAGAGCACAAAGCAGGCCACAAAAGGGGTACCATACATCGATTAATGCATGATTTAACTAAATAAGGATTTCAAGTAGATAAAAAATTTAGTCTCTGAGCTCATCACTAATATTTAGTTCATCAGTGGGATATTGTAGGCCTTATAGTATTCTTTCATAATCCTATTCTTGTGCTTGATGCAATCTTGAAAGGGACCTACCAATCTAGATCTAGAATTTTGGCCTACAATCACATTCATAAACATTTCCTACACAAAAATAGGGCAATATTATGAACAAGGTAGATTCAATTCATGGTGGGTGGAAATCTACTTTCTCATACTTTAACATGATATGATACCTGTAAATGTCATGAAATATTAGGGGAAGTATGCTATAATGACTAAGATCCATGAATAAATCCAAATTAGATTCCATGATCTCTCTCAAGCACAAATCACCTCCTTGATAGTCTTCATTAGTATGTTCAATGTGTAGATGTAAATTATGTCACAAAAAAAAAAACACCCACAATTATAGGCACATGCATTTCCTGAAGAAGAAACAATCCCATTGTAGACTGTTACAAAGAATAGAAAGGAAACAACACACAGAGCATCACCACCTCCACTAAAGAATAATACACATGTTATTAAATCATGAAGTTACAATAGGAATGTCCCAAAACTCATTGTATAATATGATTTTACTCATCTCAAAATTACAAATGATGGTGTGAAAAAATAAATGATTTTGGACATGGTAACTAGGGTCTATGAGGAAGAAGGATAAAAATATTCTATTTTGGAAATTAATGTGCATTTTTAAAGTGGAAAATAATATTTTGAATATCCTTCTAGTGGTCATTTAATCACCTCTTGCATCAATAATTATTGATATAGTGTCATAAGAGAAAAAACACACACATGATGGCTACTAGTTTTTAGGGATCACTAGGCAATGTGCCTTTAGGGGACCAAACAAGACCAAAATAGACATTAATACACAATTCAAGGACCCATAATGTGCCTTGACTATCACAAACTATTGTAAAGCATATAATTTCATTTGATGAGCCATAACTAGTTGAGAAATTTGAGATGAACGAGGCTCAAGTGCTAGAAAAGCATCCAAAAGAAACAATCCTGGTATATAAATGGTTAAAGAATAATTTGTTCCCTTTATCTTGATTAAATACCCTAGGATGAAGGAAAAACATATTTGAATCAACCTTTTCTTTGTCTACTTTAAAATCACTCTCATATCTAGACTATTCAACTCAATGAAAAATTAGAGTGAAAAAATATAGGCAAAAGTCATAACACAATAATTAGTAGAACACGTAAAGAAGGTGGTGATACTTGAAGTCCAATTGACATATTCCAGTCACAAGGATTAGGGTCAACTCAAGGGTTGTTCAAGAGGAGGAATCCTAATAGTAGAATGATTGATGTATGTTCATACACCTTTAATGCAATGGACAACCTTCTCACTTCCAATGGAAAAAATAAAGAAGTCACCTATGATGTTTGAGACTTCTATTTTAGGCCTTGAAATAATATTGCGAGAAGCATCGATTGATGTTTTTTAGTTACCTTTGTAAAAGTAAAATTAAGGAAGAATTTATGTTCTATGAGTCTATCACACAAAATACTTTTTCACTAAACTAAGGGGTATAGAAGCAGGAAAGTGCAAACATACACCTTTGCCTCACTAAAACTAGGAAAATGATGGATGACACCTACCTTATCTTGGTCACTCAAGTCTTTAGTGACTAGGTCATGTATGAGGAAAAGTAATTCCTAGACCTCATTTCCCAACTAACAAAAAATTGGATTGTTGTACGTAAGTTGCAACAACTTTGAAATTAAATTTAAAATATGAAGGAAGAAACAAAGGTAATTTTTATCACCTTGAATACTATGAGAAATTCCTACACACTGTTATGATCTAAGATTAACAATAACCAAAATCATGATCGAATAAAATAATATCTAAACACCATATAGAGCATATATGTGTCTAATATTACTTTATTTAAATATTTTTATTTTAATATGAGAACCCATTAGTACAAAAATATCTTCAAAATTTGAATATTTTATTATGTCATAACCAAACATATGATCTTATTAGTACATAAGACTATACTTCACAAGATGAAGTGGCTAAGGAATTGAACACAACTATAAAAAATTATAAGTAGAGTAAACATGAAGATCAATTTTTTACAAAACCTTGCAATCAAATTATTTTTAAGGATTAAAAAACTGAGTCCAATGATAGTAATGAAGACTTCTATTTGAAGGTATGTTTTTAACCAAGATGAGAAGTGGAGGATCCCAGATTTAAGATCACACACCAAACCAAATATCAACAACTATATAATCTTAACATTCAATAGAAAGAAGGATAATAACAGTGCAAGATTCAATTACTATGGATTCCAACAAAATATATGAGGATCCATTAAATAAATTGTTATGGAATATTTGGATAGAGTCTACACCAAATCTTGTGACTTTTGGTGGCTATTGGATGAGAAATGAAATTTCAGAAGGACTTCAACTAATGTAATATTATTTTGATGTATTTCCAAAAAAGTTCAAAAAATTAAAAGGTGTATACCCTTCACTAGGGGAGATGCACATAGAGATAAATTAGTGCACACAATGTGTGAAAAAGTGTCCATACAGGCTAAACACAAGCATGAAATTGAAGGTAAAAATGAGCTAGATCAGAGGTAATAAGCAGGCATTATCTATCTAGTTGAGAAATTATACTGGATAAGGTCAATGGTGGTGCAACCTATAAAGTCTTGAGAAATTAGAGTATGTGGGGACTACTAGATGCTCAATTATGGTTTTATTAATTATCCATTCCCAAATCCTTTCATAGATGAAGTCTTGGAGCCAGTCGTATGACATGAAGTGTATTATTTTATAAAAGGGTTTAGTGGCTATCATCAAATATTGATTACAATATAAGATCAATCTAAAACCACATTTGTAATAGAATGAATATCTTTTACATACAAGGTGATGAATTTTGGATTGAAAAATGCTCTCATTGTGTTCTCTAGGGTTGTGGTTAATGCATTTAAAGACTTCATTCACTATTTCTTATAAGTCTCTCTAGATGATTGGGTTTCTTTTTATTTATTTAAGGAGCACCTATCCAAGTTATAGTCGATGTTGTAACACTGTTGAGATCTTTATATTATGTTGAAACTAAATAAGTTATTATTATTGACATGGGAAATGTTTGGACAATCAGATCTTAGTTATAGTCAAGTAATGCTATGTGTCATAGACTATCAGAGGATAGAACTTGTTAGTCAACTATAGATGTATAAATCGATGTGCTTAACCTAATCTTGTAAGGATATTTTAAATTAATTAACATGATTACTGATGAAATACACTATACTATACTGATTAGTAAGAAGTACGCTTATGATGGTTAGATGACCATTCATACAATGTACAATTAGCTAGAGGCGCACCAAGAGGAAAAAATTATAATTATTTCCAAATCCAAGAGAAATCCATATATCATACCCAAATATCCAGATGCATCATTTACCTATGGAGATGATAACTAGTTTAAGGTGGGCATAAAATCTAAGCATAATGCACCATGAGCTGTATAATATCATTTTTTCCATATAAAAATAGGGCATTTAAAACAACCTAACAATTTGAGATATTTTATTACAAACCTGTGATAACAAAGGCATAAGTTATGCACTTCCAACTAGGAAAATGTAAGTCATAGTATATGTGATTACAACTAAGGTGTAAAGTGGATTTCTTGTAAAAAGTAGAAGTGATTGATATGGACTATAATGAGCCAAAAAAATAAGGTATTTTAAATTATGAAATTGTGTCTTAAATCATTGAAGACTTAAATACCCATATGTTGAATTGGGTAAGAGGATATCATGAGGTGCATTTGATGTGAATGGGTTTTTCCATAAAATGCCAACTGCCTCAATATTTTGAAACTAATAATTTGGATGAATTCATCTTTAGGATAGAACATCATATGCCTAATATAGACGATAGGGTAAGTGCAGTAAACTATGCACTAAAGATAACTAATGAGAACTACTTTTAATGGGATGAGGATTATAAACTATTACGAACCTGATGCCAAGTATCACCCACCATTAGGGAATAATCGTGATTACTCAAGTAAGGACAATGTATAAAAATGCATATATATAGGTGTGTAGATGTATGGTCTATATAAGATATATAACCCAAATATTGTGTATGCATATTTAGTTATACCTTGGCATCATTCCCTATCATCTGGTATATGCATCAAGAATACAAAATGGATACTAATAATTGGCCATGGGTTTAATATGAATTTATTCAAACATTTATATTTGAATATGAGAACCCTTTGGTACAATAATTTCTTTAAAAGTCAAAGATTATATTATGTCATATCCAAACAGAGGATCTCAGTAAAAAAAAGACTATACTTTTTAGGAGGAAGTGTCTAAGGACTTAAATGTAACTTTGAAACAATTTATAAGGAGAGTAAACATAAATATTATTTCTTGATAAAACCTTGCAATCAAATTATCAATAAGTAGTAAAAATATGAGTCCAATGGTAGTAGCGAAGGATTAGATTTGAGGGGATATTTTTAATTAAAGTGATAAGTGGAGGAGCCTAGAGGTAAAATTTAAAACCAAATTAAAGATCAACAATTGCAAAATAGTAACATTTGGTAAAAAGGATAAATAACATTTCAAGATTCAATTCTGAGGGACTTGAAAAAAAATATACCAAGATCCTTTAAATAAATTATTATGGAATACTGGGATAGAGTCTAAACAAAAACTTTTGAATTTAGGTGACTACTAGATGCAGAACGAGTTTTTATAAGGATTTTAACTACTACAAAATAATTAGGATTTATTTCCAACAGAGTTCATAGAAGTAAAAGGTATAGGCCCATCACTAGGGGAGGTGAACATTGATCTAAAGAAGCTCACATAGTTTGTGAAAAATTCTCCATATAATCTAAACCCAAACATGAAATTTAGGGTAAAGGCTAAACTGGATTAGATGCAAGATGTAGGTATTATCTATTAGGTGAAAAAATCAGACTAGATTACCCCAATGGTGGGGCATCCTAAAAGTTCTTGAGAAATTAGAGTATGTGGGGACTAATGGGAACTCAATGACACTTTTATTAATTATCCATTCCCAATTCCTTTCATAGATAAAGTCCTAGAGTCAATAGAAAGACATGAAATGTATAATTTTATAGATGGGTTTAGTTGCTACCATTAGATGTCGATCAAAATAGAAGATCAAGATAAAACCACATTTTTTATAGAATGAATATATTTTACTTACAAGGTGATGCTTTTTGGATTCAAAAATACTCCCACAATGTTCTCCAGGGTTATGGTTAATGTATTTAAAGACTTTAATCATGATTTCTTGCAAGTCTATCTAGATGATTGGGTTATTTTTTATTTATTCAAGCATCACCTATCCAATCTATGGTTGATGTTGGAACACTATTGAGGTCTCCATATTGCATTTAAACTAGATAAGTGCTTGTTATTGACATTTTTTTAGTGTCTTATTGGGTCATATATTATACAATAGTGGTATTTTTGTTGATCAAACTAAAATCATAGTTTTTTACAACATGCCACCTCCTAAAATATCTATTGAGGTGAAACCATACATGAAATTATAGGAAATTCATAAAATCGTACATATTTATATCTACCCCCATGGAGAAGCTACTATGAAAAGACACTAGGTTCAAATGGATAAATGAATGCTAAATAAAATTTGTGGATCTAAAGTAGAGATTAGTAACAACTCCCATTTTGGTATTTCCTAACTAGAGTAGACCATTTAATTTGCATGTAGATGTCTCAAAAACCGTAGCAAGAGTCATTATATCAAAATAAGGGGACAATGGGTTAGACTATCCCATTCATTTCATAAGCCAAAAACTATCAATTACAAATATAAATTATATAACTATAGTAAGAGAATATCTTGAAATGATGTTTGTACTCTTTAAACTCAAACACTACTTCTAACATCACCATTTATTAATGATCAGCATGGTCTACAATATCTAGTAAATAATCCCATGTTAGGAGGGATGCTATCTCAATGCATGATGTTGTTTTAAGAATCTAAGTTTAGAATCAATGTGAAGATGGGGAGATAAAATGTGCGATAATACCACATGAGACAAATCCATAATTGAGAGGAACATGAATAAATTTAAGATGAATCATTGAATGCCCATTTTTTATGTGTCTATGAGTCCATAAAACATGGAAGACAACCAATTTATTGGAACAAGGAATTTTTCCTATGCACCATGTAAAAATGGATAAAAGTAATTGATCATAAGAACCATCCCATTTAGCATCGTTAATGGATTTCTGCATGAAATGAGAAAAGATGATTTACTATTCCAAGTAGCTTTAATTAATCATAGTTTTTTCAAGAGGCACATCAAGCACTCATAGGTGGACATTTCATAGGATAATCCATTGCAAAGTGGTATATGTTGGCCTAATCTATTTCAGGATACACACCGCATAATGAAATACTATGACATATGTCAAAGTATGGGAAGACCTAATCATAGAGATAAAATGATGTTAAACCCTATGTCAGCTTAGCGACCATCTAAAACTAGGGAATCAATTTTTTAGGACCAATAAATGTAATCATGCAAGTTACACAATTACTATGATGTCTTATATCACCAAATGTGTAGAAGCTACTATGAAACTAATTTGTAGTGCTAAAGATGCAACCAAATTTTTGTATGAAAATATTATAACCAAATTTAGATGTCTGATGAAGTTTCCTAGTGATAGAGAAATAAATTTCCACAATATAAACATCAAGACTTTGATAGAGGAGTTTATGATATTACACCACAAAATCACAACATATCATTTGCAAGCTAATGGCTAGGTAAATGCATCGAACAAAGTCATTGGAAAAGTGATAAAAAAAAATGTAATGTATAGAGATATGATTGGAATGATTAAACTAATTTGATGCTAGCATATATGAAAAATACAAGTGTGTGATAGGTTTCACTATATTTTAACTAATTTTTGGATTAGATGGAATGATGACAATAGAGTACATAGTAAATAAAGTAAGGAACCTAAGGGGATCCATATATACATTTTAGAGGATAGTTTAATGCATATTATCTTTGAATACATCACAAAGTGGCTTTGATAGATAACCAAGAGCATGAAGCATGCCACAAAATGGGTGATAAACATCTATTATTACATGATTCAACTAAATCAGGATTTTAAATGGAAAAAACTTTTAGTCTCTAAGCTCATCAATAATACTAAATTCATTATCATGAAATTTCAAGTCTTTCAATATCAATTATTGTTCATGCCTATATGCTTGATATAGTGGGAGTCCCAAGAGGGCCTTATTAATCTAGGTGTAGAATTTTGTCTTATGAGTACATTCATAAACATTACTTAGGCAAAAATAGGCCAATAATATGAATAACTAGGTAGATTCAATGCATGGTGGTTGTAAATCTACTTGCTTATCCTTTCATATGCTTTAATACCCATAAAGGTCATGTAACTTTTGGGGTAACATGCTATAGTGACTAAGATTAAGGATGACATCTAAATTAGAGTCTATAAGCTCTTGAAGACACAAATCACATCCTTGCTAGTATTCATCAATATGTTCAATGTGTAGGTGGAAATTATGTGACAAAAATATTCAGATGCTCTCTCAGTACCACCACTATGAGCGATGCTTCTAGGGGAATATCAACATTCAGTAGCACACCTGTAAGTAGAGGCATAAACATTGGTTCAATTAGAAGTAACCCCATTATAGACTATTGTGAATAAGAGGAAGGCACTATCATGGAAAGCATCACCACCTCCACTAAATAATAATATGTAGAGTAATAAATCATGAAATTTTGATATAAATGTCCCACAACTCATTGTATAATATGAGTTTACTCATTTGACATTACAAGGGAGGATGTATAAAAGTAAACAATTTAAGACATGGTAACTAGGGTTATGAGGAAAAAGAATAAAAAGATTTTGTCTTCTGGAAAACAATGTCATTTTTCAAGTGCAAAACCATGTATTGAATATCCTTATAGTGGACATTACCACACCTCTTATATCAATAATTATTTATATAATTTCAAAAGAGGAATAATGCACACACATCATGGCTACTAATTTTTAGGGAACTGTAGTCACAAGGAATTAATGGGTCCAAATAATCCCATAATAATAATAAATCCCATAATAACCATTAATGCATAAGCCAGGGACCCATACTATGCCATGACCATCAAAAACTATTGTAGAGCATACATGTTCCTTTGACAAACCATAACTATTTGAAGAATTTGATCCTCAATAGGATTAATTTCTAGAAGAACATCCACAAGGGATAATTCTAGTATACAAGTGTTTAAAGAAGACTTTGGTCCTTCTATCTAGAATAAATACCCTAACATGCATGCACAGCATGGTTGAATCAACCTTTTCATCTTCTACTTTGTAATCATTCTCATCTCTAGATTATTCAACTCCTATGCATGATCCAAAAGTGATTGAAAATCCATATCTTGAGTAACCATCCATACAAGAATATATTGCAGCATAGGAACAACATACCAAGATCAACTGAAATATCCATTTTATGATATATTAGATTTTTATATTTTTTTAAATTTGTTTATAATGAAAACAAAATACACATAATGATAAAGATAATAATATGGAGAAATAACCATTATATTAACTCTCACATACACATTTACATATATTGCAATACAATAAACTCCACACAACAAATCTACAAAAAACACACTAATCTACTACTATGAACTACAATAAACCATGTTAAATCTATATTATCATTAAGTTTTATTGTAACCTCGAAATGAGGTTACCCTCTAGATCCAAAGGGTTTCCATCCACTTATAACCTAACACCCAATGGGTTTCATCCTTGAATCCTAAAACTGAAGAAAAAATGCATCAAACCTATAGAGAAAATGTTTGTAATGGCCGAAGATGCATTGTTAAGGGATAAAAATGCTAATATAGCATTTTATGAAGGAGAGAAAGAAAGAGAGGAATAGTGAAGAGAGATAAAATTGGGTACAACATTCCTCATGGGGGGACAAATTACTAATAGTGACAACTTCCCACCATGTGCAAGAGAAAATCAACTCCTTAATTTAGAAAAAATCATCTCCCTCTCTCATGCTTTCATAACGAATCCTTTCTCCCCCATGTGCCCATATGCCTCAAAGAAATTCCCAAACCTCATTTTGACTTTTCCACACACACACATCATGAAGCCTATAAAAAATGGGCCACTATTCTCTTTTTTCCTTTTTACACCATGTACCAAATCATGTGGGTAATAAACTAATAAAATTTGTATCTTAAGTGGAGTGGTATGTTTGGATATATGTACATGTCATTGACCCCATGTGAAATTATCTTATGTCCATGCCACCTCATCCACAAGCCACCTCCTATTGTACATCATCACCTGCATCACCTACCACATCATCATGAATAGTGATAGTGAATAGTGACTTATGAATATTGTTAGTGAATAGTAATTGGTGAATAGTAATCCCACACTAATATTCTCATATATCACTCAAATTGATCTATGGGAATAAGATAGGCTAATGGTCTTTCAGAAATGTTTCATTTGAGAGGTGGGGACATTACAGTCTTCCTTTCTTAAAATTACTTGCCCTTAATAACTACAATTTAGATGCTAAAGATGGGGTGTGAGAAGATATCAAACACTAGGTTGCCCAAGCCACATATCTATTTAAGAATAGTGCCAACATCCTTTTTACAGTATCCAAATTGGGAGCTCCATTATACATTGATCAAAAAACAACATTTTTTCCCTCATGCCCAAACTTGAGTTTCATAGTCCATAAGTTATTGGAATATTTCTTAAGGGAGTGCAACCAATGAATGCCAAGAAATATATCTATCTCCCTAATTTTGATAACATAAAAAATAGTAGTCACTTAATGGTCACCCAAGTTCATTCTCAACTATAAAATCTTCTTCTTGCAGCTTAGGGTAAATCCATCTATAACCATAACATTAAAGGGCAAAAAGTCCTCTATCGAAAGACCTCTTTTCATCACCTAGTCTTCATCTATGAAATTATGGGTTACCCCACTATCAATCAACAATATCTCATGTTGTCCTTAAAAGACTCCCTTCACCCTAAAAGGGTAAAATTTAGGGGTTCTTGAAAGAGAAATAATAGTTCCCCCCATAGGTTCTCCTATAGTCTTCTCCTCATGATGGGCATTATCCTCCTCTTGATCATTATTCAAGATTAAATATGCCTTAACCTCATCATCCTACTCATAATCAAAAGTGACCTCTATATAATGTACCTTGCCTCTCCCAAGGCATCTATGTTTGGGAGCTCATGGATCTTTGAAACTAAAATAGATTTTCTTCCTTGTAAGCTTATTCCTAGTCTCATCATCCCACTTATTATGCATGCAAAGAGGAAGGTTTGATAACTTTGAGTAAAGGAGAAGGATTGAATGCCTTCAAAAGACACTTGAGATTCTCAGACAACCCTTGTCTGAAAAGAACCATGAGCCTCTTCTCTAAAATATCAGTTACCATGAAACATAATTTTTTAAAAATCAGCAACATATCCATCCACATTACCTCTTTGATTGAGATAAGCCAACTCTCTAAATTGTTATTTAGGATCCCTCATCTTGAATCTTTCAATCAAATTTTTAAAAAAATCATTATATGATCTAATTTGATCATGTTCTGAGTGATTAAGCCATGGTACCACCAATCATGTGAAATACCTTCGAGATGAAGGGTGGTAAACTTGATAGCTTCCTCCTATACCATTGTCTTAAGAGATATGTAGGTGTCTAATTTATTTAACCATTATCTAGTATCACATTTATTATATCCATTAAAAATAAAAATAGTTATCTTACCCAACATATGCTCTAAATCCTTTGGTTTTGAATTAAATAAGGCCTCATGCCTTGTTACACCTTTGATATTCCTCATGGACATGTAATTTGTCAATGTCATGGATTCTCATATTTCAGCAAGAAGTGATCTATATTCCTTATAACAATGAGAAACTTATTTTGGTAATGTAGTCTCTTCTTCTAGAAGCACTTCTTCTCTCTAAGTGAACATTAGGTTTAGGAGTCTATTGATGAACTCTACTCTTGGATTTTGAGATTATACCTCTATGACTTTGTCCATATTATTTTATATAGAGGTGATAGCTTCTCCATGATTACTATTATTGATAGTATTATTATGCATCAACTATAACATCTGGCTAAACATGTCAGCAAGACAATTTTTCCCTTACACCAACCCATAAATCTTTCTTATTGTATCAGTTTCTCCAGTATCTTATCTTTCCTCCATTATTTTTTATAGTTTCAACTTCCTTTGTTATTTTGTCCAATATTTGGTTTCCATATCACTAAGAAGCATCACATAACATAAGACGTATAGGCTAGCAAGATCACATGTTATGATACCACTAGAATATCCCTTCTAGGATATATTAAAAAATGATTTTTTATTTAATTCCAACTAAAACATAATACACATAATGTTAAAGATAATATTATGGATAAATAACCATTATATCAACTCTCCCATACACACTTACATATATTAAAATACAATAAACTACACATAACTAATCTCCAAACAACACATTGATCTACTACTATGAACTACAACAAACCATGTTGAATCTATATCTTCGTGAAGCTTTGTTGTAAACCCTGAATCAGATCACCCTTATTAACCAAAGGTATTTTGTCTTTTGATTCAGTAATTAATGGGTTTCTATCCATTTATCACCTAGAACCCAAGGGGTTTCATCCTTGAATCTTGAAGCTAAAGCACAAGTACACCAAACATGTATATAAAATGTCTATAATGACAAAAGATTCATTACAAAGGGAAGAAAATGCTAATAAATCATATTACAAGGATATGAAGAAAGAGAGGAATACTGAAGAGAGATAAAATGGGGTGCAACATTCCTCATGGGGGGATCACATTGCTAA
The DNA here is from genome assembly GCA_037957365.1 of Torreya grandis. Lineage (NCBI taxonomy): Eukaryota > Viridiplantae > Streptophyta > Pinopsida > Cupressales > Taxaceae > Torreya > Torreya grandis. The sequence continues at coordinate 5,042,765 of JARHVA010000120.1, read as the reverse complement.
TAGTGATAACTTGCCACCATGTCCAAGAGTCAAAACTAACTCCTCACTTTAGGCAAAATCATCTCCTTCTATCATGCTTTAATAATGAGGCCTCTCTCACCCAGGTGAAGTGGAAAAAATGATGGGAACTTGTCATCATTCACCCATGTACCCAAAGATAGTCCCTAACCTCCTCTTAACTTATCCACACACACACAATGTGAAGCCTACAAGAATTACAGAATTCTTATCTTTTTGCCTTTTTTCACAAAGTACCAAATCATGTGGTTAATAAAATAATTACATTTGTCTCTTAAATGGAGTGGTTCACCCCAATCTATGCACATGACTTTGAACCCATGTCAGATTATCTTGTGGCCAATACCCCCTCATCCACAAGCCATCTCATATACTACATCATCACCTGCAACATCACCATGAATAGTGATAGCCAATAGTGACCCATAAATAGTGCCAGTGAATAGTAATTGGTGAATAGGGATCCCATACTAATATTTTCTTACATCACCCAAATTAGCGTACAAGAATAAAATATGATAACGATCTTCCACAAATGTTTCTTTTGAGAGTAGGGGGCATTACACAACTCAAGTAAGAGAAGGCTCAAACATGACTATAAAGAAGGCTAGAAAAGAGAAAAAAAAGGAAAGGAAAGAGGAAAAGAAGAAGAGGAAGGAAGATTCACCACAAAAGGAAACTAAGGAGGAGTAGAGGTAGACTCTAGAGGAAGGAAATAAGAATCATGATGAATAATATATAAGGAAAGAGAAAGAGTGAAAAAATCAAGAAAAACACATAATGCAGAAGTATAAGGTCAAGGATGACACATTGACAAAGGTAAAAGAATAGGAGAAAAAGAAATAATTCCTATGAAACTAGGAGGAGGAAATGTTGAAGTAAGCCCAAGATCAAGTGGCCAAAGAATAGGTATATGTATCTACTAAATTAAAGGAAAAATTATGGTGGAAATCATAGGCAAAAGTCACAACACAATAATCAGTATAACCCACTGAGAAGGTGGTGATAACTGAAGCCTAATGGACATATTCCACATCATGGGGCTTAGGGTTGACATAATTTGATAGCTAATAGATGTTGGATATACCTACACCCTCAATGAGATAGATCACCTTCTCGCCTCTAATGGATAAAATAAATAAGGAACCTACAACATCTGTGACTTATATTTTGACCCTTAAAACAATAGAGTAAGGAACATAACTCGATGTTTGCTAGTCACCTTTTCCAAATCAAATTTATGGATAATATGTGTTTTAGTAATCTATCATACAGAAGGATTTTACACTAGATTAAGAAACATCACATTGAAGGGAGGAAAATGTAGACTTACACCTTCACCTCATAAAACCTAGGTAATTGATTGATGATAGCTACCTTGTTTTAGTCACTCAAGTCTTCAGTGACCAATTAATGTCTAAGGAAAATTAATTCATATCCCTTAGGTCCTAACTAAAAAAATACTACATTTTTGTATAGAAGTTACAATGGCCTCAAACATAATGTAGTCAAAATATGAAGGAAAAAACAAAGGTTATATTTGAGCTCCTCAAAGAAAATGAGCAAATTTTGGCCACTAATATGATCCAAGATGAACACATAGATATAAGTATGTTCAAATATAAATAATAGATAAACACCATATGAATAAAAGTGAACCTAGAGTTTTCTAAGGCCAACAAAGCCAAAATAACAATGGGGGATTCAATGGATAACTTTTGATGAGTTGGATGTTGAACTAAAGAAGTATCTTGAGTCAAAAGACAATTTGATGCATAAGATGAAAACATGAAAAATGAGATGTTTTTATAATAAATTTATTGGTATTTGGATGTAAGGGCATACAGATAGACTACAAGAGTTATTGTAAGAAGTCCAATAGAAGGTGTCATACACTAGGACCATCCTCATCATCATAGAAGATGATATTCAGAATCTTATGGGGTGCCAAGTCTTGTTACACATTATGATAAAAATTAGTGTGGGAAGTTTTCATTTATTAGAAGGTACTAAGTAAGGACTTATCCTATTTGGATAGATTTGTCATAGAAATCATCATGGATCCATAATTCATCCCACCAAACCAACTTCAACAAGATCTTGAATAGAGAAAATTTGCCACAACTACACAAAAAACTATCCAAATGGAGAAAATGCCTCTAGTTCAAAATTTTACACACGTGACTTCTTCAGCAACAACTCCAAAAGCATAATATTTATAGCCTCCCTCAGTTCTAATAACATAGTCTATGCCTCCACCTTTTCTCTATATGCTACAAACATTCTAGTTTTCAAATTTTGAATAATTCTTCCAGTAAAGAAGGTTGTAAGCATTAGAACAGGGATAGGTTGGTTAAAAACATGTAATGGGTGGCCATATGGTTATGCCAATATATTGAAAACCTCTAAGGGGAATATATTGATACATTACTTTGTTGAAAACACACAAGGTTAGGTAATTAGTCCTAAAGAGGTGAAGACCAATAAATGACACCTTGAATGATTAATGAAATTCATGTTTTTAGGCAAGCCCCTTATTGTAGGCATTTATCTCAACTTCAACAGAAGACACACTTCGTATGACTTTCTTTTGGGTTTAGACAACTATTTGAATGTAGGAAAGTGTTTATATCAGAATAAAATTATAAAATCATAGATTATAGATGCTTGGAAAATGCATGATTGACATCAGTTTAGATAGCATATTTTATTTTATATGTATTCAACATATGTATTTTTCCAAAAGTTTGTGGAATGTGAAAAGAGTCATCCAAGCATCATGAAAAGGGATGGTATGTGAAGTGATAATGCATTATAAAGCTATATAAATAATGATCAGTTGTAATGGAAAGGAGTTATAAAAAGATATATATTAATATAAAGATTTGGTAATGGTTTTTTTTAACATCATTCATACTTATTCTATGTGCAATGAATGCTCTACTTTATTCAAATCTATTTAATAATTTAATTAGAATGAATGTTCTGTACAATTTAGTCAATGCTTCTCTAGATAAATAAGTAATTCTAAAATGAAAAAAGGCTGGACTTATTCTGTAACTATCTATAATATGAGTTTGTATCCTACTTTGCACATAGCCACATAATACCATGTTCTAATGGTTTTTTTTAGAACAATTTATAACATATTGAAACTAGTTGAATATTTGATCAGTGGCATGACTTATAATTTGTGTACCTGACTCTAAAGTTGTTGGAGTTAACAGTGAAATTTGAGACACAAGAGGTAGACTTATATGTCTTAGAGGAGTAGTGTGAAGTGGAGACACATGAGGGCATATTGACCTTAGAGGTGACACAAGAGGTGGAGGTGGTAATAAATCTTGTTGAAAAGCATATTATCATTTTATTTTAGGTGAATCATAGCTCTTCCCCTAACCATAATTAATGTATTGCTTCATGGTCTTATCAATCAACACAAATGTATCTATGGAAGAGTAGTAGCTACTTGAGAAATAAATTTCCATAGAGATAGGGGTTTCTTATTATTCAATTTTAACTTTGTGGATGACCCTCTTTCATATGCCTTCTCTATCATTTTAACTTTGTTTAGGTATTCTCCACCACTAGCACATCCTATTGTAGCAAAAATGTGAGAAGTAGCACTAGGAACATTGGACCTTGATATTATTGAAAGACTTGTTGATTTTGGTTTGGTGGACCTTGATGAAGACCATGGAATTTTTTATACTTGTGATGCTATAAAATATTTCATATTATTATTTACCCAATCCATGGTTATAAATATGATTACTTTAGTGTGAACATCCAAATCAATGATTTCAGGGGTTGACAAATAGTGTATTTTTTATAATAGAAATTTATTATTAGTACCTAATGCATATGTGTACTATTGTAATCATTTTTTCAATTATTTTTTCATTTAAAAATGTGCATACTATAATTTATAAAGGTTATAGATCCATATAAGTTGTTTCTGAAATACAAAATTAAAACATTGTTATTTTCCTTCCATTCTATTAGGTGATGTGACAGGACAAGACTATTTTCCTAAGGAAAACAGGTCTGTTTCAATTCAAAAACATGAATTTTTTAATTATCCAATCAAATGATAGAATTAAATCTCAGTGAACATTTGGAAAAATATTTCACTATGTACAATGATCTTAAAAGGCAAGAGGGAATATTATATAGGAATATGTGGCAGGCAATGCGACCAAGTAACCATTTTCTAGTAGCAATAAAATCATGTTTTTTCCTTCAATTTACAACATATGTTTTTAAATTTGTACTCATTTGAAAGATAAAGATATGTGTCAAAAAACCAATAAATTAATTTTATATATTTCCTTTCAACAATGAGAAACAATCATATTTATTTATAAGCATCTACGTAAAACCATAGAAGAAGATGTATATAATTTAACAATAATTTTAATTCTTTGTTATTTTTTCATGCAATTTTTTTTTATGTTAATAAAATATCATAAATATTTTTTCAAGTTAATGTTTTCAAGATTCAATTAAGTATAATTGAAAAATGTGAAATTTTTTAATAAATTGTGTACTAAACATCCAATTAAATTGAGTAAAAAATCTAATGAAAATACATAATCATTGCCTACATCATGTGAATGTCAAAACATTGAAAATGAATTAGTTTAAATTAAGCTCCAAAGCTTCTATGGTGCCACAAAGTTTCCAATTGGAAGTATTCTGGGGACCTAGAACATTAAAGGCATTAAGTCTTTGGTCTAAGCCTCATAATATTTTGTAATCATGTGGAGATGCTAAATGGTAGTATTCTATGGACTCAAAATACTAGAGGCATTAAGCCTTTGGGATAAGTCTCCTAAAATTTCATAGTCTTGTGGAGCTACCATGTAAAATAATTTCATACAAACATAATACCAAAGGTATTAATCCTTTGGCCTCGCTTCTTCAGCCCATTTTGGGGACTCTGAACCCTAAAGGCATTAAATATTTGAGCTAAGCCTCTTAAAATTTCATAGTCCCATGGAGATATCAAGTGACAACATTTTTGTGACCCAAAATGTTAGAGGTATTAAACCTTTGGTAAGGCTTATCAACCCATTCCAAGGACTCAAAATCCTAGAGGCATTAAACCTTTGGGATAAGCCTCCTAATATTTCACAGTCTTATGGAGCTTCCAAGTGGTACCATTCTGGGGACCTGTCATGCTAGAGGCATTACGCCTTTGGTTGTGCTTCCTCAATCCATTTCAGGGACTCAGAACCTCCTAACCATTAGGCCTTAAGGATAAGCTTTTCAAGCATTTATAGCCCCATGAAGCTGACAAATGGAAACATTTTAGGGACCCAAAACACTGAAGGAATTAAGCCTTTTTTGGGGTTCCCTCAGCCCATTTTGAGAACTCAAAACACTGCAAGCATTAGACCTTTAGGTTAAGCCTTTTTAATTTCTGAAGTCTTATTAGGTTGCCATGTGGAAGAATTTTGGGGACATGAAATGTGAGAGGCATTAAGCCTTTGGCCAAACTTTCTCAGCCTATTCTAGGTACTTAGAATAATGGAGGTATTAGCCCTTTGGGCTAAGCCTCCCAAACTTCTAAAGAATCATGGAGCTACAAAGTGACACAATGTTAGGGACCTAGAACATCGATGGCATTAATCCTTTGCCCAGGCTTCTTCAACCCATTCATGGGTCTCAAAACCCTAGAGGCATTAGGACTTTGGACTAATACTTCTTAGCTTCCATAGTCTTGTGTAGATGTCATGTGGCAACATTTTGGGGCCCCAGAATATTGAAGGCATTAAGCCTTTGGCCAAGCTTCCTTATCCCTATAGAGATTCCAAGTGATAGTATTTTGAGGACACAAAACCTTAGAGTCATTAAGCCTCCTAAGCTTTCACAGTATCATGAACTTGATAACTAGCAACATCACATAGAGATTCAAAGCTATCAAGGCATTAAGCAGCTAAGATGAGATTATGATAACTACTTTTCAAAAATAGAATTTGATGTAATTATTCTTTCTATAAACAAGGTTTTGATGACTTTATTTTTAACTTTAGGGGCATTTATCTTGAGTGATAATAGTCTAGGACAATTCCCCTCCACACGCCTTGTCGAGAAGTGGGCTACAAACCACACGGTAAAGAGATCCAATGTTTAAATTCGTTGTCACATGATTGTTCCTATATATCAAGAAATCAAATAAACAAATTATTTATTAAAAATATGATAAGCTAAGTAACATTATGTAATGCTTCATTACCTTACATGTGTTTAATTGTTTTAGATTAGGAATATTATCAAAAATATAATACACCACTTCTTTGACCATATCATACAATTAAATATAACAAAAGAAAAATAATATCTCTAATTCTAATGTGATCATGTAAAATTTATATAGATTCTAATTCATTTAATATCTTTTGTTTCCAATCATGGCATACTTTCCAACAATTGAAGAAATTATCAAGATTATAGAAATCATACTCATCAATTTTCCCTAAAAATTATAGTTTGTACTTGATTATATATATGATTGTCTATCCTCTACAAAAATTTCTTGCAAATGTAGAGTGATACCACCTTCAGCAACTTTTTAAAAAAATGTCTATAACACTAGTTCTCTAAATATTTGAAAATAAAGAATGGTCCTCAACCATATATAAAGAATGACAATCCATCCAATTATTATAAAAATGCATTAAAACATAAATAATGTGAATCTTTCTTGAAAAATGAGATCTCATTCATACAATTTTGATGCCCAAGAATGCAACACAAAATGTGACCACTACTCTAATGCCTGCACTAAATTCTGATCTTGCTAGCACATATTCTATCTAGTAAACACTAGTTTACAATCCATGATTTCACCACCTCTATTTTGGAGTTATCCCATGAATGCCCTTCACTTTACACATTATCATTCTTAGAAAGGATTATGGGGATCTTGTGACTGAAATTATCCCTGATGAATTTCCTATGTAAAAGTGCCCGGCCTAAAAGGATCATGAAACAAATAATTGAAAGTAAGAGAATGCACCCTCAAGTAATGAAAAACTTTGTAGCAATGAAAACTCAATGGAAATGTGAGTGCATAGAGTAATGAACAAGGCAAAAATAGTCATCCAAAGCCCTCTATAGGCTGTAGTCACCATGCCAGGTATAAAATATCACAAAAACACACAGACATAGCATGAGTTGTGCCAAATCAATTGACAAATGCTTTCCAATCAAATTTTCTAATTCCTCTTTTTGATGTACAGCCAACATGCTCACATTCTGCATGACTAACTCTCCAACTAACTAGATATTAAAACTTCAGGCCAGGGGAGCATTACTAGGAAGCCAAAGGGTTCCTTTTTGTTTAGCCTTAGATATATCCCACAAGATGAATATTGTGAACATGGCTATACCCAAAAACATCATCTAGTACTCTTTGTGGATTGCCATTGCTTCTCAAACACTCATCAACACAAGCACATAGATAATTCAATGCTTGGTACCACCTCAAGATGTTTTGTATGCAAAATATTTGATAGACATAAACATTTGTTAAAGATATATATATATTCTTAAAGTAAAGTTTAGTCTTATTTTTCATTTTGAAATTAAATAAAATAACTGTAGTTGATTTTGTAATCACCACTTAAACAAAAGGAAAAAGAGGAATTATATTCCTTCCATAAATTCAATGAAGGTACTATAATTATTGTACAATAACAAACACTATGTTGGTGTAGGATATTAATTATTTCATTTACTTATTAAATGGATAATTCCTACACGTGTAGCTTTAGCTTATTTAGGTGTGATAAGAGATTAAGAGGGTGAGAAGGTGAGTTCCATAGTGAGTTCCAGAGTAAGTTCCACCTGGAGTTCAGCTGAGTACCATTTTGAGTTCTCTTTTGAGTTCTACAGTGAGTTAAACTTAGTTCCACAGTGAGTTCTACTATTAGTTAACTCCCCCTACTCCTTTATATTCCTCTTCACCATGCTATTGTAATTGAGTTGATTAGTGCATAGAAGATATTTGTAAGCAAGGCAATTTAGTACAAAGGCAATTACTACACATCCTCTTTCATGTTTCTAAATACAAAGTCATCATTGTTGCAAAATTATTTATGTGCTCACTCTACCATAAGATCACCTACTGGCATATTCTAATGTGCTATCAAAGCTACACATTCTGGTAATGAGTATCAGATAAAGTTTATCTATTTGATTTTACTATGTATTCTCTTAAATTAATTAAGAAGATTTTGTATATTATTTGGAGTCATATTTTTATAGCTTTTACATTAGCAGTTTGATAGATATTGGAAGACATGCAGATCTTTATTTATTTACATGTTATTTTTTTTGGCATATAAGGGATTCTTGTAGATCTGATTGAAGTGCCTATGGGTCATTGATCTAGTTAGAGGAACCATTGATTCACTTAGTGACTATCCTCCCTTCTCATACTCCTTTGTCACCATCAGACTGATATGTGCATGCAGGGGATGCCAATTACAATCAAGGAGACTATGTGCTTAGGTAACAAAAAAATTCTGAGTTGTTACTTTTTCATATCAGGGGTCTTCCTCAATGCTCATGGCCTCCTCCTAAGCCAATAGACCTGCTAATGTGATGATCAGATTGGTTCTCCTTTAAGCTTCGGATTTCAGCCTATAGCTCTGGCAGATTTAGTAGCGACTAGATATAGATTTTGGTGATACCTAGGCTATTTTTCTAATGGTGAGATTGAAATATATTGAAGGGATAATGATGAAAGAAGAGTGTTGAAGTTAAAGGTGTGCGTGCATGCATAATGACCGAGTTTATCTCTTTTGCTAAAAGACAAAATCATTAAAAGGAATTGTCTTTTAGAAAATATGCTATTTTCAACCACTTTTAAATAACTATGTTTTATTTTTGGGAATATTAAAAATTAGAACCTATTTTATTTTTATTTAAAATAGTTATATTTTTTAACAATTAAAACACTTTTTATAAGTGTTTTCCAGAGAAATGCTGTCGTAGTGTATGGGCAAGGATATTTTTGTCTTTTGTTATTTTGAGGAGGTCAAGCTCTCTGTGCCAGCTCTAATGAGAGGTTGAACGGCCCCATTATCATTGAGTTGGCTTGAGAATTTGTACTTTACGTGTAATTTAATTAAATAGACCATTAATGATGGAAAAAGTATTTTTCTATAACTTTTGATTGGTAACTCAGAATTGAGTGCCACTTTTTTCAAAAGTGCATATTTTTTTGTCCTCTTTCCATTGATATAAATTTTTTTATAAAATGCACTGAAGTTATGAAGTGCCATATTCCGGGGAAAATGGGCCCTATTACTTTCGACAACGTACATCATGCATTGATTTCTCTCATCTATATGGACTCATTTTCATCCTAGTCTGATGTTCATCTCTAAAGCATACACCATTGTTTTTTCTTACTATATCACTGATTTCTCATTTGGACACATTCTCGGCTATGCCCAACTACTACTAGAGTGATCTTTCATTAATCACGTGCCCACTTCTTTGAGGTGGCAACACCTATTGGACATGAAAATGAAGAGGAACTTATGTTGGATGATTTTAATCTACAAAGAACATATATGGGAGTGCCCAATTCCTTGAGGTGGAAGTACCCATTGGACATGAAAATGAGGATTAACTAACATTGGGTAATTTCAACCTATACAAAACATATATGGGAGTGCCTACTCATGAAAGTAACTTTCATAATTTAAAATTAATTGTAAGGAGAATCTAGAAAAGAGTTGACGGAGATGATCACAAATAAAAAGATCTGTAAGATAGAGTTTGTGAACTCACCAAATATGTTAAATATATTCTCAACACACTAGAAACTCTAGCAATATCATTTTCTTTTAAAATAATTTTTTTGTTGATTCACAAGAATCATATCATGGTAGTGAGTGAGCTCAATAGTTTTAAAGAAGCTAGTATGGTTTGACTGGAGCAACTCTTGATCAAAGGATTAAGCAGAAACACTGGTCGACTATAAATTGAACAATCAATAAATAGTTTCTAAACATGCATATAATCTAAATGGTTAGGTTGTTGCAATTGAAATCAGATTTTTTTTTTTTTTTTTTCATCGTCTAAATACGCTCAAACAATTTCATATCCACATTATTAAAATTATAAATAAAAGTAAAAGTTAGAAAACGTGTTGGACACATTGCAATAATCTTTAAATTACTTGGACGAGAAGGAAAAAAAAAAAACAAATTATCTTTATGCTTTTTATACCTTTGGAAAGCAACCGACATTCGTCGCCACCTGGTTTTCAAAAAAGCCATATTAGTCGGCCAAAAAGAGTACATGGAATGCTATTCTTTACTCCCAGTGAAAGATTATTATTCTTCAAAGCTTTACAGATTTATAGTACCTTTGAGTAAGAATAGTTACTTCTAAGCCATATGGATATCGCGTGCAATGCAGAACGTTTTTCACCACTGAACGGTCTTCAATCATTCCAGACCAATTTTTTTACTTCATGTACTGTAGATATGTATAGTGTTTGTTATTGTACCATAGTTACAGTACCTCCATTGAATTGTTGGAAGGAATATGGCTCCTTCTTCTTTTATGGTGATTGCGGAATCGACTACAGTTATTTTATTGGATTTCAAAATGAAAAATAAGACTAAACTTTACTTGAAGAATATTTATAACTTTACGAAGTGTTTATATATACCAATATTTTGAATACAAAACATCTTGAGGTGGTGTCAAGCGTTGAATAATCTCTTTGCTTGTGTTGATGAGTGTTTGAGAAGCAATGGCAATCCAGCGGGAGTACCGATGATGATTTGGGGCGTAGCCCTGTTCACAGTATTCATCCTGTGGGATATATGTAAGGCCAAACAGAAACGAGCCCTTTGGCTTCCCGGCAATGCTCCCGCGGTCTGCGATTCTAATATACAGTTAGTTGGAGCGTTTGCCGCGAAGAATGTGAGCATGCCCGGTATAAATCAAGAAGAAGAATAAAATGATCCGATTGGCAAGCAAAATTGTCAATTGATTCGGCACAACTCACGCTGTTTGTGTGATATTTTCTGCCGCTACAACCTATAGAGGGCTTTGGACAACTATTGCTCCCTCGTTCATTAGTCTATGCACTCACATTGCCACTGAGTTTTTCATTGCTACATTCAAGAATGAAGGGCGTCCATGGGAGAGCTCCTAAATAGAGGTGGTGAAATCATCGATTGTAACTCGTGTTTGCCAGCCAGAATATGTAGAATGATCGGAATTCAATGCAGGCGACGGATTAGTACTCACATTTTGTGTTGCATTCGTGGACATCAAAATTATATGAATGAGATACTCATTTTTCATGCAAGATGCACATTGTTAATGTTTCAGTGCATTTTCATAATAATTGGATGGATTGTCATTCTTTCCAGACGGTTGAGGGCCGTTCTTTGTTTTCACATAGTGGTCCAAAGCCCTCCGTAGGCTGTTGAGGCCATGGCAGGAAGCAAATATCCCACAAACACACAGAGTGTGAGTCTTGCAGAATCAACTGATAGTTGGTTTTCTAACAATGCATCGATCTTCTTTTCCTCGCCCTTCCCTTAAATAGTGACGTTCCGCACGTCTAAGTATCCAACCAACTACAGGGCCAGGCTACAAAGAGCCAAGGCATTGCTGGGAAGCCAATGAGCTCCCCTCTGCTCGGCCTTCCACACATCCCATAACATAAATAAAATAAAGAGCGTCGTGCCCATCCAGATCAGTAAGTCCTCGAGTTGGTATGCCATGATTGATCCGAACACTGAACTGTAAAAACAGGTCCAAAAAGTAATAAAAAATATCACTGCTGCTGCAAACAGGGCAAAACAGGGCAATGACTTTAACATAAAACTTATATTAATCTAGCTTAAATTCCAATACAATATGATGTATTTCCGAAATGTACAGTTTGGTGTACATATTTACATATTTATAGGTTTGTCATTCAACTGGAAACTCCCTTTTTCTACAAGATTCTTTATCCTAGCATGTTCTAATTTCTAGTATACTCTTCAACCTAGAATGTTCTAGTTTCTTCCAATTTCTGGAATGTTCTAGACAATCTTACTTTCCTAACATCCCCCCTTAAGATTGGCTAGGATAGTACCAAGAAATACAAAAGAGAGGGGAACATTATATCACTATCCAGCCTTAATGTTCACATCTATCATGCACAGCATTCCCCGTAATTTCAGGGATTTGGCTTCAATCATACTCTTCTTAAATATATCTGTTGTTTGGTCTTCTCTTGGACAAAATTGTAAATTAAGAATAGTTGCTTGAACAAGATCCTAAATGTAGTGAACTTCAATCTCAATATGCTTTATTTTAGCATGAAAAACTGGATTGTTTGCAACTTGTATAGTACTTTGATTATCACAGTACAAAGTAGTAGCACAACTTTGTGCAAAACCAAGCTCAAATAGAAGATTTCGAATCCAAACTACTTCCTTTCCTGCTTCTTTTGTTGCTCTATATTCTGCTTCACAAGAAGATAATGGTGTAGTTGTTTTGTTTTTTGTTGCTCCATGTAATAGGCCTTAACCCAAGATGTTAAATATAACCACCAGTAGATTTCTTATCATCTATATCACCACCCCAATCTGAGTCGTTAAATCCAACCAAAGAAATTAAAGACTTATAGTTATAATAGATGTCAAAGTGTATGGTTCCACTAATATATCATAAAATTCTTTTAGCAGTGAACCAATAACTTTCTTTAGGTGTCTACATAAATCTAGATACTAGATTGAGTTAGATAAACCATGCTAGCAACAAGTTGTTTATATAAAGTGGCATCTACACTCTTGGAAGTACATTCTTTAGTAAGCTTGACTCTGGATTGAAATGGGGTAGATGATGGCTTGTACTCAAGCATGTTAAACTTTTCTAAAAGGTCCAAGCATATTTTGATTGTGAGATGAACAATCCATCATGTAATCCACAAACTTGTAATCCAAGAAAATAGTTTAGTTCACCCAAATCACTCATATGAAATGTCCTTTTAAGATCTGATTTTAAATCATTGATTATCCCAATATTCAGACCAGGAAGGAGTAAATCATCTACATAAATTGCAACAAGAATGATCTCATCTTGAACTTCCTTCACATAAATATTTGGATCTGACTTACATCTTTTAAATCCATGGAGCTGAAAATACCTGTCAATCTTTTCATTCCATGCTCGTGGTGCTTGTTTAAGACCATAAAGTGACTTCTTCAATTTGCAAACAAGATTAGGATGTTGTTGATCTACAAAACCTTGCAGTTGATCCATATATAATTATTCATATAAATCTCCATTTAAGAAAGCATTTTTAACATCCATTTGATGAATATGCCACCAAAGACTTGCAGCCATAGAAAGAATAATTCCAACTGTATTCATTTTAATGACACGAGCAAATGTTTCTTCATAATCAACACCCTCTTTTTGATTGAAACCTGTAGCAACCAATCTAGCCTTGAACTTTTTTATAGTACCATCTGATTTAAATTTTGTTTTGTAAACCCATTTGCAACCAATAACATTCTTACCTATGGGGTGGGGCACAAGTTCTCAAGTTTTATTCTTTGTCAATGCATCATACTCCTCTTTCATGCCTTGCTCCCATTCTTTCTTCCCTCTAGCTTGCTCATATAAGATTGCGTCATTTATTTTTAATACTTTGGCCATGAGAGCACTACCATTCCTTCCTTGGATCTTTCAGCCTTTCCTATATATTTCTTCAATACTCCTTGTCTTTTGTCTAGTTTAAATGTCACCTTCTTCATCATCACTACCTGTAGAAAAGCACTGATTACAAGCACTAGTAGTTTCATTTTCAATAGTATTATCATCATTTATAGTAGTGCACACCTCATACTCAACAATATTTATTTCTAAAATATTATAAAAATGAGAAGCGTTTGTTGTTGTAGAGTGAGAGGAAGTGGTTGTAAGTTGTGAATGCTCATCAAAATTTACAGCTCTACTAACAAAGACCTTTTTTGTTGTCAAACCATATAAACTGTAAGACTTTGATTCTTCACTATAATCCATAAACAAACACTTATGACTCTTTGGTTCTAAATTTTCCTCTTTTCATCAGAAATGTGTGCCCAAGCAATACACCCAAATACTTTAAAATACCTAATGTGGGGCTTTCTTCCACTCCATGCTTATTTAGGGGTGATATTTGTGAGGGCTTTGGTGGGGATTCTATTCACAATATATGCAGCATAAGAAATAGCCAAACCCCAAAATTTATTATGAAAACTTTTAAAATCCAACATATAATGAGCCATTTCTAAAAGAGTTCTATTCATTTGTTCAACCACCCCATTTTTTTTAGGAGTATAAGGAACTATTCTTTGCACCTTAATACCATAATTCTCATAGAATAACTCAAATGTAAAATTGTATTATTCACCCCCATTATCCATTGTTAAACACTTAATTCATTTTCCACTTTTATTTTAATCTAGTGCCTTAAACTTTTGAAAAACTCAAAATACTTCATTTTTCCTTTCAACTAAATAAACCCATACTCTCTTATTGTAATCATCAATAAAAGTGAGAAGGTGCCTGGCACCTGAAAGTGAAGGATAGCCTGGTTCACATAGATTACTATGAATGAGTTGTAGGGATGATTATCTCTTCATGCTTTACCTGAATCAAAATGATTTTGATGATGTTTTCCTAGCACATCCTTCACACACACCTTCAAAAGCTAAAATTTCTTTTAATCCTCTAACCATATCCATTCTGATCATGTCTTAAAATTTTCTCTAATTTATATGTTCGCGTCTAGCATGTCAAAGTTTTGACATATAGTCAACCTGAGCAATAAAAGCATGAGAGAGCTTGTGTTCATCATCAAAAAACCCCACAAATTTAAATAGACTCTCTTTATGATCAACTTTACCAATAGCAACTATATTTCTTGGGTGTTTTCTATTTCTAACAATAACTTGATTAGTAGTGACAAAAAACATATATCCAGCCCCTAATACTGAAATAAGATTAACCCCTAATACTTCAACTAGTAAAATATTTTTTAAAGACCCAATTGTTACATTAACAATCCCAATTCCTAAAACTGAAACTTTCATTTTATTGCCAATAATAATTTCTTGATCTGAATTCTTTCCTTCATAAATATCAATAAACAAAGATCTATCCCCAGTCATGTGAATGATGCCCCTAAATCTAAAATCCATTCTTTATTAGAATATGAAGCAAAGTATCCCCCCTTAACACTAGATTTACTTTTGGGACTAGAAATTACCTCCTTATTTGATTTCTCTTGCCACTTTAGGCAGATGGCTACAAAGCTATGTCTATCTTTCTTGCCATCCTTAAACCTTTCTTGTTTGGGCTTGTATTGATGCCTTTCATTGTCCTTCTTCTTCAAACAAATTTTTTCCATGTGATTCTCAGCTCCATAATACCTACAAATAATGTGTTTTATTCCTTCTTGCTTTTCTGCACCATCATTTCTAGAAAAATGGCTAGAACCATCATTATTTCAAAATTTATAATTTCTTTTCCAATTCTTCTTTCCATCATTTCTAGAAATTTACTCTTACTTGCATAGGCATAATTCTTTTTAATATATCCTTATTTAATAAGTTGAACCTCTTCATCTAAAATAGACTTACAAAATTGATCAAAAGTTTGTTGGGGGGCACTGGGATTTAGTTGAATAACCCTTTTCATTGATTCTTTAAATACCTTGTATGGCTAGGGAAGCTTACTTTCAACCATTGCAATCGGCTAAAAATCTTGTTTTGCATAGTCAGTACCTATTTTCTTTAGCTGAGCATTTAAAAAAGTAACTTAACTAAATTAATCAATCATTTTTTCAAAATCAGATGGATCTAAGTTCACCAATTTTTCTTCTATACTAAACATGCTAGCAATGTCTACATCTTTATAGTCTTTTTCTAAATTTTTCCATAGCTCTATTGGATTATCAATATCAATAAATCTTTTATTGAGATTGGGGCTTAAAGCTTTACCAATAATACCTCTTGCTTGTTCCAACTTACATTTCCATAACTCCTTTTCTTTATCACTTTGGGGTTCTCTAATTTCCTTATTCAATATCCTCCATAAAGCCTTTTCCCTCAAAGCATTCATGACTGCAATCTTCCAATCTACAAAACTACTTCCACCAAATATTGGCAACACTTCATTTGTGGAGCCCATGTTAAAAAAATTAGTCTTCAAACAAATATTAATCCTTCAATATATTATCCCTGTAAAAAAAAAAGTCACTTCCAAGAATATATCAGCATTGTAGAAAAATTTCTATTTGACCGTGGCTCTGGTACCATGTAAAAACATGTCCAAAAAGTAATAAAAAATATCACTGATGCTGCAAACAAGGCAAAATAGGGCAATGGCTTTAAAATAAAACTTATATTAATTTAGCTTAAATTCCAATACAATCTGAGGTATTTAGAAAATGTACAGTTTGTTGTACATATTTACATATTTATAGGTTTGTCATTCAACTGGAAACTCCTTTTTTCTACAAGATTCTTTATTCTAGCATGTTCTAATTTCTGGAATACTCTTCAACCTAGAATGTTCTATTTTCTTCTAATTGCTGGAATGTTCTAGACAATCTTACTTTCCAGACATCCCATAACATTAATAAAATAAAGAGCATTGTGCCCATCCAAATCAGTAAGTCCTTGAGCTAGTATTTCATGATTGATCTGAACACTAAACAACACAACCATGATAATATAGATATTTCTGCACTTCACACCACCTAAATATTTTTGCATGAAAAAATCATTTCAGAAAATAAAAAATATTCTTAATTTGAATTAGTCTCAATTTTATTTTGTTAAAGTGGCTGAAATAGTTCATGTTAGTGCCAAAGGTGCCATCAAAATAAAGACCAACCATAATACGTTTCCTTTAAATAATACAATCAGGGTACTATAATTGCATTATATCAAAAGTAAAAAAATAAATTGTGTGTGTATTGATGAACACGCACATAAGTGGGCATGTGCACATGCACAGTAAATAAGAAAAAAATAGTGAATCATCGAAGGTATTGCAAATATTGTATATAACCCTTATACGCCAGAAGCGACATTGTAATTTTCCATTTATAAATTGGGTATTTGTAAAGTGAAAGAGTGCAAATCAGTAGTTGTATCCCACTAAAAATTTATGGACATTTACCCCATATCATATGTTCTAAATTATTTTAAGTAGTAATAATTTGATAGTTTTAGTCATTCATGTTAGATATGTGACAACAAAGTTTAACTTTGAATTTTTTTACAGCATAGTTTATAGCCCAAAAGGAGTCAAACCCCTATTTTTGGGAAGATGAATTTCATCAGATTCTATTTTTAGAAATAAAGTTCTATTGGCATTTTGCAACTCTATTTTTAGAAGCAGTCCTAATGGTACTTTGTCAATTACACATATTTATCTTTATGGATCTCACATGTAATCTACAGAGTGAGTTCACATGAAATAGATTCATCTTGCAATTCATAAAGCTTGATATCTTGCATCGTAGATGTTTCCTTAGCTTTACTAAGGTTTTACCATGTAAATCTTATATTATGTCTGTTAAAT
The DNA here is from genome assembly GCA_037957365.1 of Torreya grandis. Taxonomy (NCBI): domain Eukaryota; kingdom Viridiplantae; phylum Streptophyta; class Pinopsida; order Cupressales; family Taxaceae; genus Torreya; species Torreya grandis. Next base: position 5,025,131 of record JARHVA010000120.1, on the reverse strand, counting down.
TATATTTTTTATTGTTATAGAGGAGTAATTTATAAACAAGTGGTATGTAAGCAAGGTTACACTTATTTTTATCAATTGTATTATGGATTTGGTATTATTTTTTGTATCATCAAATGGAAAAAAATAGGAAT